>JAQQZZ010121206.1:0-14556 GCA_030265115.1 Mopalia vespertina
TCTGTAGTTTTCATAGGGCTATACCTCGTATCTCTATATACTGTATAGTTTATTGGATACGAATTCGCATCTACAGCGCGTTGTGTTGAACGACCATAACTTGCCAAGCTTTAATATGAGAAAGAAGTAAATCCAGAGCGGATTACTGCCAGAATTTAATATTTTGAATTATGGTTAAATTTTGCTTTTCTCAAAATATATTTTAAAACGTTTACCCGAATTGAAATATTTCAACTCGAATTAAACTATAATATTTATAATCGAGTTCAATTTGGGTTGAAGTTATTGTATATTGTTTGTTTGATTTAAGTTTAACGAAGTTATTGTATTAAATATTTGTATTTGTATTTGAGTTAAACAGTTTCTTCCAGGGTAAAACTATTTTTGACCGGAGTTGTAACGCTTTGTGTGGATCACGACGAATACAAGAGTCCATGCGGTAGCCTGCCTCGAAATCCGTCTCGGGTTGCGCTTTTATAACAATATAGATGGTTCAAATAGTTTTAAGTCGGTTTAAATTACTGTGTAAATATTTTAATTAGGATAGAAATAATGTTACCATATAGGTAAACAAATTTTCAAATCCAAATATGATTGTACAATATCATTGCCAAAAGAAGGGATGTAATTGCAAACATCATAATTAAGAAACTAATGCAGCTGTCGTACATATTTGAGGTTTTAACAAATCCCGTTTTATAATCAGTTAATGGATCCATTTTAAATTGTCTGTCTCCATTAGTTTATCCAATACGGTCTTGCTATCCATCAATAGTTAATGGTCTCAAAGGACGCGCTTTCATGTCCAGGTGCTGCCATGTGTTACAATAATGGAGTAATGTATTAATGACAGGTAGACGGGCACAATGTTAATGATTACGGAGTAGTCAACAGATTTGGCAATGTTCTGTAAAAAAAGAACTCCCTGTTACCTAGTCCCGGTCCAAGAAAAAAAATAATAAAAAAAAAATAGGGCTGGCATGCATGCAGAAAATATGTCGTCTATCTGCATTTCTACTTCGCGTTTCATCTGAAACTCCTGTTGTATTGGTACAGGAACATGAAAACTCGGGATATACCTTGAAATGTCTCCAATTTTGTCTTCATTGTGCTAGTTACTGGCTTTTCACACTAAATTGTTGTGTCTTTATTATACCCAAGAAGCTGATTTAAAATTACTTTGTAGTCTATCAACTCTCGGCGGGAAACCCTGATCTAATTTACTGGTTACCAATTAAAGCGACACAATGTCGGTAAGGTTTAGGGTAAGATGTACCGAGCACATGCGGTCATACTGCCTTCAATAAGTAATGGGGGAGCTTTAATGTTCAAACACAGCAAAACACCTCACATTTGACGGTTTTGTATTAAAGTGTGACGATCATGGCCAAGCACTAAAACGTACAAGGATTATTTAACTAAAAAAGAATAATAATACATTATTAAATTTACACCGTCCCTTACTACCTAACATAAAATAAACAAGTAATGCTACTTGATTTTATGTTAGTCATTCAGGGGAAATGAATGGGGTATCCATTAGTATCGCTTAACGTGATTTTAGCTCAGTGATGTGGAACCAGTAGAATCAAAGAGAAAATCTTGACATTTGCACTATAGTTCGTCAATAAAATGTAACTGTTCTCATATTCAGCATTATTATATTAAATTCTGAAATCAATGAAACGATCTATCCGTTCACTGGAGAGATGCTTTTAAAACCAATATCAGATTTGGTTCTTCAATCCAGGCGGTTCCCAGCAGCTATGGTGTATAGAAAAACAAAACGGCCTTTCGTAGTTTTGGGCGAAGATTCAATGTAAGCCCAATTTAATAACTTTTCGCTTGAAGAGAGCACTCTCTTTTTATCACAAACTTATAACGTTTAATACCAGCACACTGAATTGCAGAGGTTAAATATTTTTTAACAGGAAACAAGTCTTAACCAAACCTACAACTCTTAGGTTAAGAAAGTATTCGAAACCTATAAGCCAGACAACATACCGATTGTTCCAGGTTATAGTTTATGACATATAACAAAGGCCTTAAACCCGCCGCACACGTGAACAACTTGGCTGAGCTGTCGGCCTCGGGAGGCTGGGAGCTCAGCCAGTTCCTCCCGTGTGCGGCGGGCTTAAAGGGTCCAATGTTTGACCTGGGATTACAATATCTTCATCTTATTAATTATGTATTCTCTAAAATCGTGTGTCCTTTGTATAAGAAATAAAACATCCCCAATACGGCAAGCCTATATAAACCCGTGCTTAAGGCCCAAACATAATTTATCGCCCAGAATGGTCAACACCCTTAGCTAGCTGAAATAATGCCTGGATGCTAGAAACCTCTTTAGCATGAGTGTATAACGGGTTTTGAAAGATTATTACATTTTTGTATAGGAGACGAAATCATGATTACGCCTGAAGCCCGTTTTACGGTTAACAGCGTCGATCGTGGTTCTGCCTATGGCACAGAGACGTTTTCCAGAGACGGCAGTTAAAGTACCGTCCTGGTTTGACAAGAATCCGCAAGAAATCACCAGTGGAACTACAAAACAACCGTCACACTCGTCACAAGTAAATTGTCTCTTGACCAGAGTTATTCCTTTTTTTACTTTATTTGGACCGCTATTTATCACACAAAAAATTGATTCATTTCGAGTAAGCTTGTGGTTGTAAATTTGAACTTCATACTGTATGTAATTCTGATATGACATTATTTTCTAATCTATCTGTAAAATTACAGCACTTCATTGAGCATTGTGATCATTGATTAGTTTTCATGCAAACTAACTTCGTAATGTCCAACGCTTTTAATTTGTTCCAAGATAATATCAAGTTCCAATTCTTTGTTTTCTCTCAAGATTCACATCACTAACCCTCTATTCATATGACTCCAGAAAGTGAGGATGACTTACTACACTCTTAGAAAAATATGGCTCTAACAGAACCCTTTATGGTTGTTCATGCATAACTCTGGTGAAACCCTTTATGGTTCTGTATGGGAACCTCACATCAACTGTTCCAGGTATTTCTCCCTTTCTTCTTATTACAAAGAACCGTTTTTTGTCGTTATGGTTCCATATAAAACCACCGTTTTTTCTAAAGAACCCTCGAAGAACCATTATTACTAAAAGCGTAGGCGAATTTTCTTCGCTGGTGATTCAGCCGAATATTTGTTGTCGCTTTTTTTCGGGCGGCTGGGTGGATAATAAGAATTCGCTTAAACATTCAACTAGTGTGTTTACCCCTTTATAGTTTAGCGCCCTGCGCTGATGTGTAAGAATTTCGGGTTCGGAAACTTGAAGCTAGAATCCTTCGGCGCTTCCTAATAGGACCTAATATGCGGCGTCTCGTATACTTTAAAAAACCTTGGGTGGTAAAATATAGTAGACCTAAATATTATTGGCCAATCCCATTACCACCACCAAGCCTTTTGAGAAAATGTATTATTTACCACAGTGTAATTAGAAAACAAGGTATGTTAGCACGGGATTGACAAGATCTTCAACTTCACAGATTAAATACAAACATAAGATCAACTGAGAGTATTGACAAGATCTTCAATTTCACAGATTAAATAGAAACATAAGATCAACTGAGAGTATTTACAATGTCTTCAATTTCACACAATCAATAGAAACATACGTTCAGCTGAGAATATTGACAAGGTCTTCAAGTATATGGAAACATAATCAAACCAATTGTACTTTCTTCCACAAGTATACCTTATAAACACCCACAGGTTATAGCATCTACTATAGGCACGTTTCTCAGTCTCCGGTCACTGTGTATATTCAAGGTTGATGACCCCAGACAAAGTACACAATCTCAGTAGCCTCTGGGGCTGGTATTTCGTCTGGTAAACTATTCCCTATTTAATAATTTAATGGGTTTAATGGATGCTTAATTCACAAAGCCTTTCGAATTATTTGTCTCCACCACAACGTTGGTACCATCAACTTTCAATAGCCTCACTGGAGATGCAATAATTTCTATATACTGACGTTCTTTGTAATATTAATGGTTTGTTTGCCAACGCAATTAATCTTTTGCAATGAACTCTAAGACAATAATCCAATTAAATTTTTAGATATATTATGTTTCGTTTATTAATGTTAAAGCGCGCTGAGCAAATATAGAATGAAGTCCTCCATGGACGTCAAGAAATTCGAATTTGTATGAAATCGCAAAAGTTAAAGATGGTTGGCCTCTTCTCTCAACCTGACGTCTCTATGTCACCAGGTACATCATCTCAATAGAGATGCTCCCCTTCAGTTGGTTAGCGAGCTAGATAGCGACTCTGACTGATACATCCGCCATAACAGTATTTGGGAGACAATTTGTGGGTGGAGAAAATAAAACAATAAAAATCCATTCTGTTCTCAATGTGCACTGATTATTGTTTTTCTTACAGGAAATGGAATGAAAATTTCCAGAGTAACAAACAGAAATGTTATCCAATTCCCCCAGATTTCGAGGGAGATGGCTAAAGTATTAACACCAGGGATTATTCTCGATCTCGTGAAATGAAGTCTCTCGGGAACAGAATGATAAGAGTACACGTACTTCAGCCGTCAGTAATGCTCGTCGGCTATCGGTTTGAAATGGAAGGGCGGAGACAACAACTCCCTCAGTGACCAGACATTAATGTTGTTCTTGTAGCGCATCGACAAAATGTTGGCTGACAAATGAGTCGTCAAATTTGAGTTCTAACTGATCTAAAAGCTAAACATAGAATAGAAGACAGAGCAGGACCAATTATGTTCGAACGCAGTAAGAGACTGAAATATTAATAACAGTCCCTCCCCTCCACCGCCGCAAAAAACAAACAAACAAACAACAAAACAAACAAAAAAGAAACAAACAACCCTTCTCCCACAAAAAACAACAACACAACAAACAAAAAAAGAGGCAAAACAATTAGACTAGTACATGAAGCTAGGCAGGAGTGTACCTACAATTTTTCTAACTATTGTCTAACATATTACATCTGTCATTGCCACAAGGTATTTCAATAGTTTCATAATGCTAAACTCCTCAGTGTGTCCCTCTTGCGAGAAAGCCATTTACCTCGAATCTATTTATCGGAACACTGCTGAGTTATAGTATGGTATTCAATGAGTATGATGAAGGTAAAACTTGTCTTCTGTAACATATTTAATGGGGAACTGGTAATGCCAGTTTCGGCCGTTTCGGTTCATGGCGTAGAAATATTTTGAAACCCATATCTTACAGTATTCATTTATCTTCCATAAAAAAAAGTTAATCAAGGTTTTATTCCCGTGGCAGCCAGCCGGTTCTGTTGTCAGCATTGTTAAGTGGAAAATATTCCCAACTTTATAATAATCATACAGTCACACTTTATCATAGGAGGAACACGGTTTTTACCAAATATTTCTCATTTGATCATGACGTTAAACAATAATCAATCCGGCAATCATGGGCTTCAGATGTTCATCAAGCCCTATAGCTATCGAATTGTCATGACCGTTGTTGGGGTCATTGGTCCGCTCTTCTGTTATACTCAAGAGTCCGATTTCAAATAACTGACCAGCGTTTCTCTCGGAACCAAAGAACATTCACTGGAATCATGGGTATTTGCCAAACACACAGTTGAAAGTCAGCCTAGCCTGTAGGGAGAATTGACCACTAGTCTTCGCTCCGGAACAATATACAAATAGCTATAAACTGGGTAAGATGTACTAATATTATAGATTCATAGAGTGTGCAAGCTTACTGTTTGTTCACTTGAAGGTTCATTTTAATAAGAATACATAGCCTCAGCTAAAACATATAGGATTACATTGTGATATGTAAATGTTGAATCAAATAACTTGAGAAGCAAGAAACGTTTTAAAAATGTGTAAGTTTATATATTGTTATCCTTTTGTTAAAACTGATGATTTCTACTCCTTAAATGTATGAGTCCTAGTTTGCTACTGAACTGAATGTGACTGTAAATATTTGGTAATACTATAAAAGACCCAATCAGTGACATATTTAAGGGTGCAATGGACAATTTCGGTTACTTGACAAATGTTCATCTCTGATAGCATTTCTAATTTCTTTCTGAGCAGTCTAGTTTAATAAGCCTTTAATATTAATGTGAGAGACATTTTATGTGTTTATAGGGGAACATTTTGCGTTATTGTTGTGCTCTTAGTAATGCTGTCCTGGGAAAAACGTTGGGCCAAGCAGTATTGTTTTTGTAACCACGCAACTATTAATCCATCTGAAATAATGATATTAAAAAAATCATTAAAACAAAGCAAAAAATGCCCCTAAATTGGTTATTGTCTCTCAAAACAATTCTGATTTCTAGTAATTTGTGCCCCATATAAAACGCACGAACTCTATCTCTTTTGGTAATGTTCTTATGTGAATATTGGGAGGACAAGGCAGCTTAAGTATCCAGCGATTCACAGCTCAATTTGGACACAAATTTCCTTTGAGATCGAATGGAATTACTACAGCAAATGTATGCAAATTGTTTTACCCCAAGAGGCCGCCTTCAGACAGAGAATGTGTGTACTTGAAAATATGAATGTTAAAAGACAGTTGTTCATTATTATTTATACAGTGCATTGCCTGTTATTCAGCTATACAGTTCTGTATTTATTCCAACCGAATGCCTTGATTTATTCAGATTCACATAGTTATTTCAACCTTTTAAATTATTCCACATTCACATATCCAGTAACCAAATCTCACCCCACGCATGCTGTTTTCATTTTGTGTTTGTTTATTAACCATGCATTAGGAAGTATTTAAAGCTTTTTTTGGTCACGTCATCAACAAACTGTTCAGTTGTTTGTTGGATTGCTAAGGCGGTTTTCATAATTAAACCATTTAATTTCACATTCCGTGCTGATTTATATAAACATTCCGGTGAATGAGCTGGAGAGATTGACAGAGCAATGCAATAAAACATGACGAAGGCGGGAACCGTCAATCATGGACACGGTACACTCTTAGAAATAATGCTTCTTTGAGGGTTCTTTAGAAAAGAGGATGGTTCTATATGGAACCATTAGGACAAAACCGGGTCTTTGATATAAAAAGAAAGGGAGAAATACTTGGAACAGTTGCTGTTAGGGCTCCATACAGAACCATAAAGGGTTTCACCAGAACCATAATCGAAGAACCTTAAAGGGTTCCATTAGAGCGGTATTTTTCTAACTGTGTACAGTTTATTTCAAACTTTAAAAAATATAAAGGAGTTCCTTAAGTCAAGGTAAGCTCGTCTAACAGTTTCGGTATCAACGGACTGACTGTGCTCAAATGATTTCAGAAGAAATGTAATACTTTAACGGAAATCTGATACGGTCAATCGTATTTTGTAATACTGCCAGAGTGAATATTATTAGGTCTTCAGTAAAAAAATTATGAAAGTCTGAAATGGTCAATTAAACTGTCTTTGCAACATCGCTACATGCATACCAATATATACATAGGTTGATTAAATCAATGTTTATGACCTCAGGTAATACGGATCAGAATTCTTTCAAGTTTGATATAAGCCATGGATTGAGTAACCGACCGGCTGTTCGCTTCATTAAGATCTCAGCAGTACATTGATTAACGATAATGGCGAGACCGGTGTATTGGGAAGTTATAAACGAATACAACTGCCTGATCTACATGATGTAACCCGTTGATTTAATCACAATTTCTGTCAATTTGAAGGGAGACCACTGTGCATTAAATTAATTTCATCGTAAGCACAGCAGTCTTAATGATGTCACAAAGCAAATTGAACAGGCCTATCTAAAGCAATTCTATTACAACAGAAGTTTTGGATTCTTCTATTGTAGAACCTGTATAAGTCGTAATCTTGCAAACAGCATTGGATAATTATGATAATATTCTGGGACTCTGCGTAACTACAGCTACACGTCACGAAGCTTCCTCCCTGTGATTACCGGTAACCACGATTCCATCCCACACCATCACGAACCTAACTCAATCCCACACGTTCGCCCAACACGTCAAGATTACAACACATGGGGGTGAAGAAAAAGTCAATTATATTGAGAGCTGAGACAGATAGCATACGTCATTTCTACGAAACGATCCAACTAGAACTGATCCTAAGTGCCAAGGTAATAAAGACTGCACAGATCTTAAAATCAGTCCTGTCTAAAATCGTCCAGTTAAACAATATCCGGTCTAACAAAATCAGTGATCTATAATACATTTTGGATTAGATTGCAGTGGTGGATATGTCGTATAATTAACTCTATAAGCGAATAGATCGGTTGTTTGTCGTAGCCGAATAAACTTGTTAGATTATTTAAACAAAAACTATTCAATAAAGCGCCAAATAGGCACTCTTCCAAGTCATATAGACAATTTCCCTTTTTTTTATTTTTTGCGTTTCGCAAAGACGACAAAACGAAAACAAGATGGCCGCATCCGGCTTTTTTATTATTTTTTCTTAGAGGGCTTCAGGTTACTAAAATTTTACATATAGTTATCTCCACATATTCAGACTTACCTATAATAAAATAACACCTAGTTTAAAGTAGCCTTACGAAGAAGGTGCCCCTAAAGCTGTATCATGCAGTCTCCAGCTCATATACATAATGTAAACGTTATTCAGTTAGATAACGCACGACAATTTTGAAGTCGGTGGATCACAAACTGACGATTCACATGCAGTGGAATAATCTGACCAAAGCAGTTTACTAAATCTCCAGACTCTGTGCACCACGTACATGAAACTGACCCATTTTTACGCTTTACATGTGAAGTCGCGGTCAAATGTAAGGGTTAAACCCTAGTAGGCTATACTGTCTGTAGTATTTTAAAAATGACTTAAACTGATTTTGAAATACTGTCTAATTAGCATGTATGTTACATTACTGTTCAAGATTCTTGATTGGTTATATTAAAAATATATATATTCAAAAACATCCTTCTTTCCTTTTTTCACTCATTATTCTATAGTTATAACAGGATTATACATATGCCATGACGTCGCATAAATGCGTGTGTTGATACGTTCAAACTGGCATACGGCAAAGATGTTTTGTTACTAAAATATTATCTCACTAATCATCTGCTATATACGAATCCTTTCTTTATATCTTACGAAAAAGAATTCCCATTTCTCAAGGATTGCCATAACATGATTTAGTTTTAAACATCCAATTAAAATCTTTATAGAGTTGTTTCTATAGTTTTAATCTCCATACTGATTTTGATTGGTTACCGACAAACTTATTTTTCAGACAGCCAATTAAATGTCCGTGGCCTTAGTTACGACGTAAACAATTGCAGTCTGGAACGCCCCATATGACATAATCTAGCTGACCATGTTTGCAGTTACTCTGCATGTTCTGGCCATTCTCGAGACGACCACCTCGTTTGGTCAGCGCATAAAAACAGAAGGATTTGACAAAAGAGTTACTGATCAGTGGACGTTCTAAAATATAGTAAATATCAATTTAAAAGCGCAGACCGTCCCATCGTGTGTTTATTATACAAAACATATGCTAGCCCCTTTGACATTATGGGGTCTACTGTGAGAGTATCAGTATCTCATCAATTCCCCCGTATCAGATTTAATCGCCGATCTTCAAAGCATTTAAGTGCTGGTCCTCTCATCTTACCTGCTAAGCTGCCTATCTGCATCACAGCCATTTACCGGCGGATTAATTGATTTCTGGTAACTGGTTAAATTACAAGGAAACAAATCGATTCATGCATTGATATTGTGGAAGGACGACAGTATAGACTACATCCAGAGAGATATAATGTTGAGTCGACCTATGCGGAAGTGCTGGCGACAGTATCTTGTTTATGTTGCATATACTTACTACTACATACTCTAGTGGAGAGCAATGTGCCTTTAAATACATCCATTATATAAACCAATAACCTAGCTAACATGAACGGCCGTGATATATCGATACTGTAGCGAAATGTTGGTGCTTGTATAGCGATATACAATTGTATTACGTAATGCTAAACAAAAATGTTGAAACAGACACGAACTGGATTTTTTTTGTTTCATTTCACTATTCAATGGTTTTGGTTCAACGCAAAAAAAGGATACACTAATACACAAATCACGATATTCCGATGCTTTTCCCCAACAAAATGAAAGTCACTAACACGTCCAAGCACCATTACAGACATATCAGGTGTTGAACAGAGATACAGTGTCTGGGAAACTTATTGAATATTGATGAAGGTTGGGACATACATTTACGATATTGGCGACAGACTAATGCAAATTTAACGAGCAACACTCTTGATAAAACAAAGTCATCGACGTGTACACAATTTCCATACAGAACCATAAAGGGGCGCTCCATGACTGAAGAACCCTAAAAGGGTTCCATTAGAGCCATATTTGTGTAGTGTAACGCCACATTTATAAATAAGAAAAACTTTTACGAAAATCTCTGCACCAGTGTATACTAGTTAAGACGATGGCACTCAAGCTATGTTATCATTGTAACCAATGAATATTAAGTCATTCCATATGAAAAACAACCAGAGGCAAGTTTTATTCGTCCTAGAAACCTTGGTAACAGTGGAATAACATAGCTTACCAGAAATGTAACAACAAAGACCGGTATAATGACGTTACAGGCGGAAATAAATGTCCATTTATCTTTGTAGTTCGTTGTGACGAACAGAATACCCTAGACATGTCTTTTATTCTCTGCTAATAATAGTCCGCAAGTCGCAACAAGCACTGATGTCCATTGAATGGGTGGAAGAAGCATCATTGCGGTGTTTTATGTCGAATGTCATTGTCATCCATTATCTGGATGGGAGTAGAACCCATACGTCAAGGTATAACACTTTGATCAGGACGCTCTGTCTGTAGAGATGTCCGTGATGGCATACATAAATTATCATTAAAAGGTGATATTGCCCATAGGTATCCTCGCCTATCAATGGACATCTAACAAATATTTAATTGTCTTTTCTATTAGTTTTCTTCTGCTTTTCGCGTCAAACCGTTTAGCATTCGTTTTTATCAAAGTGCATGGTTGACTAAAAATATCGATGTGTTTTCTAATCGCAGGTGTTACTAATTTTAATTTGGCAACTTTGAAAGCACACGACAAGCCCTGCTTGAATTATACAGGAAGTACTTACCTAAATCTTTCGTCTTCTTTCACGCAGATAATGTAACCCGCACTGTAATTGTTTTGATTCACTTGTGTCTTTATATAGCTATTTTTAACTTTCACAAGAACATTATTGTCATCAATTAAAGATATTTATTTTTTAAGCACATTCATCCGATTTCATTGTTATTTCCAACTATCTATTAATCAAATATCTTTTGAACAAAATATGTTTAGAAAGCTATTTCATCGTTCATTTCATATTTATATGTTTCACTTGGCCACTTTGAAATATTGATTTTGTTTGCATATACAACAGATTTCATCAAGTCAAATATATGTGTTTTGTTAGTTTTAATAATTAAATGATAAATATAACTTGGTTTTCACCAGGGCTCGAAAAAATGCGAAGATGACCGGGAGCTGGTGTTGGCAAGGGCGAAATTGATCGCATATACGTCAAAAGGATCTTTAAAAATTTAATTCCTGACCTGGGGACGTAACCATCTAAAAGCGTCCCTCTAGTGGGTGTTGCGTGAACACGCACATTAAGTTCACTGTCTGATCGGGAATTAATCCAATTCATTTATTTCACAATAGGTTACCTATACCTATTGTAGTATTGTTTAGGGTGTGAGCTCTAAAGTAGAGGACAACAAAACAAAATAAATTTATTTAATGCGTATGAGTTTTGGATTTCAGCAATTTTATAACTTCATGTATGAAGGTATCAAGTGCAACGTTCTGATTTCTGTCAATTTTAAAATATCAGCCTAAAATTTCAATTGCCTTTGTTTTCTTGCTGTATTTTCGGTCAAATCCCAGGTGCTTATATACAGTTTCCATATACGTACGCAGCTGTAACATTTGTATTCTAGATGTGGATTGAAACACACAGAGGATATTTGCAATTATACAAGTTTTAACCAATCAAATGAAGCAAAAACTGCTTTCTCTGAGGTCCATGCTGGGCTATTTTAAACCAGTGAAATTTGGTTTTAGTTATTCTGCGATGCACTTATGATCCAGAAACGAAAAACTGGACCAACCAATGAAATCAAAGATGTTCTCACTGCCGTCCTCGTTTTTGCTGTATTGACTCCTACAATAGTATTTCTTGAAATAACTAGCAGGGCGTTTGTAGTAGATTTGCCCATGCCATCCCCCGGGATGAACAGACCTTATCAGGCAGTGCTTGCTCATGCTGTACCCTATGTGAAGCCTGCTTTCCAATTGGGATGTAGTCGAATAGCTGGCCTACAATTAAACTTTAAAACTGTTTATGATGCAAGGTTTCCTCATGTACAATTATATTCTTACTACCTATAATTCTTTAGTGTAATGCAGGGGACACAAGAGCGAATATAATCGCCGGATTGCGGCAATCTGATTGCCAGCGAAAGTTTTGGCCAACTTGAGCGCACACACGTGGTGATTGATCCAGCGATCCTGAATACTTTTCCCCTTAAATAAGCAACATAAATCATGTGATTTGTCCAATATGGCGAGATTAAAACAGAAATGTATTTACTCAGTCAGCAAAAGAATATTAAGACGTAAACTCAGATGGGAGAACAGAAATATTTGGAAAATAATTTCGCCCAGACAAAATTCGTGGAAGTTGCCATTTTGTGTGTCATGCGAGAAGAATTTGAACTCAAAAAGGTTTATCAGCATTGATTCGCACGTCAGTAGGCTACTTGCTTGCCTGAACACACGGGCGATCAAAAATCGGCCGAAAATATCAGACATGTTTGATCCGAAGTACTGGTCAGCTTAACGGCTTCTGCGATCATAATCGCTGTCATCGGCATGGCAAATTTTTCCAGGATTGGTACAATCTCCGCAATCGGCAAGTTATATTCACTCTTGTGTCCCCTGCATAATATGATCAGTCATAAATCTCTTATGTAGTAAGCTTTGAACTATTGTACTGACAAAAATAAAAGCCTGGTTCAAGCACGTGGCTACTATCTCGTACAAATGCCTTACGTTCTGCAGGTGCCATCTTTCTTTGTTAACTATTTGTGTCATAAATGCATGATGTTTGAAGCCTATTGAGGTAGCGTGATAGGCGCACTGCGCATATTACTTAAATATTGTTAAAAATGCGCTAAAAAATATATTTACTTTTTTATGGTACTGTGAATAACATGAGCTTTGATTTGCCCTTTTTTTTTATTTGCTCAAATGTCTCGCGACTATCGATAATTTTCTTGGCAATGGCATTCCCATATTCTCTACTTTTTCCCGCCATGGTCCTGATCTGGCCAGACTGTGGGAAGGCAAAACATGCTCAAGTGAAGGCATTCTATATACTGTATAGTTTTATTGGATACGAATTCGCATCTAGTGAAGGCGTGGTCTCCTAAAATTATATAGCCTACATGTACTTGGCGATGTCACAGCTGAGCGTTGTTGTTGTTGTTGTGTGTGGTTTTTTTTTTTGTGGCTTTGTTGAAATTGAATGCCAACGGAAAAAGTGAAGTTCCACACTTTTTCGAGCCCTGAATACCTTGATATTGATGTCAAACACTTATCAATTTGCATATGACTGGCTGCTCTCAAAGCCATGTCAGCTTTTGTCTTTTGATCTCATACATTTTTTTCAAATTTTATACCTCGTGTCCCTTTTGATTGACCGTGGACTCATTGGTTTTAAATACGATCACGTGAGATTCTGTTTTAAAATTGATCTAATTTTTTTTTATTTTTGGCATCTGGCAAACTGTTTATATTAGCTGTCAATTAACGTCATGACAAAACTTTGAAACAAACCACACCCACTCACGTGGGTTAGAATATTCTTGACATGTGTACTTCTGTTGAATTAGCATAATACTTTACTATATTATAAATATCTTCTTGGACATTCTCTTCTAGAATGGTTTTCTAGTATATAAGCCATTTCTGACTTCGAAATTTGATTGGTCGGATACAAAACTTACCTCGTTTATTGTAAAATGCCCTAGTAAAAATTCGCAAAAACAATTAAGGTTCACTGTGCATGAGTACAGTATGCTAGCTGCAGTTACAGCAGTCGCTCAGCTGAACACTGTGGCCTGCAGCACTAATGCTGCCTGCTGACTGACAGGCAGTGAGCAGTCAAGCCTAGCTGAGACGGCCCGACAAGACAAGGGTTAAAACGATAAGAAAGGTCTTATCAATTTATTTAAAGCAACTTGTGAGTGACAATACTAGATTCCTTCTGAAGCATAAAACTCTGTAGGCCTACATGGTACAGAATATACATGTGTATACGATGGAAGAAAGCAAAATTTTGTTTCTCTTCACAAACATTATACATGTGCAAGAAATATACGTAAGCTTTTATTATTCAGTTGATTGTTCTTTTTGTTAAAACTAGTAACGATTAAACCATTTTAAACGTTGATTTAACACATGTGGAGTTGTGAGCGACACTTGAGTGGGTCTATTGTCTATTAATTACACAACCAAATAACTAA
>JAQQZZ010121228.1:0-14556 GCA_030265115.1 Mopalia vespertina
TTTGCTGTTAATAAACATGATAAAAAATAATAACTAGGTTTTATCCACAAAGTTCAATTGACTATAAAGAGTCTGATTTGGACTCAAAATTAAAGCCAACAAAATTTCGGAGATTTCCTTTAAATTAAAAACGGCATGAGTTTTCAAAGTGATAAAAATGTCATTTTAAACCCGTTTTTACCAACCGTAGATTAACAAAGCAAACATAATCAATGACCATCTGATAAACGGGCGGAACCAATGATCATATGATATACGAACAGAACCAGTGATCATCTGTTAGACAGGCACAATCAGTGATCATCTGATATACGGCCAGAACCAGTGATCACCAGATATACGGGCAGAATCAGTGATCACCTGACACACGGGCAGAACCAGTGATCATCTGATATACGGGCAGAACCAGTGATCATCTGATATACGGGCAGAACCAGTGATCATCTGATATACGGGCAGAACCAGTGATCACTTGATATACGGGCAGAACCAGTGATCACTTGATATACGGGCAGAACCAGTGATCATGTGACAAACGGGCAGAACCAATGATCATCTGATATACGAACAGAACCAGTGATCATCTGTTAGACAGGCAGAAGCAGTGATCATCTGGTTTACGGACAGAATCAGCGATCACCTGCTATACGGGCAGAACGAATGATCATGTGATATATGGCCAGAACCAGTGATCATCTGATATACGAACAGAACCAGTGATCATCTGATATACGGACAGAATCAGTGATCATCTGATATACAGGCAGGACCAGTGATTATCTGATATACGAACAGAATCAGTGATCAGCTGATATACGGACAGAATCAGTGATCACCTGATATACGGACAGAACCAGTGGTCATCTGATGTACGGGCAGAACCAGTGCACATCTGATCTATGGGCAGAACCAGTGATCACCTGATATACGGGCAGAACCAGTGATCATGTGACAAACGGCAGAACCAATGATCATCTGATATACGAACAGAACCAGTAATCACCTGTTAGACAGGCAGAACCAGTGATCATTTGCTATATGGACAGTATCAGTGACCACCTGCTATACGGAAAGAACGAATGATCATGTGATATACGGACAAAACCAGTGATCATCTGATATACGAACAGAACCAGTGATCATCTGATATACGAACAAAATCAGTGATCAGCTGATATACGATCAGAATGAGTGATCAGCGCTCATAAACGGACAGAACCAGTGATCAGCTGATATACGAGAACCAGTGATCATCTGGTATACGGGCAGAACCAGTGATCATCTGATATACGGACAGAACCAGCGATCAGCTGATATACGGACAGAACGAGTGATCATCTGATATACGGACAGAACCAGTGATCAACTCATAAACAGACAGAACCAGTGATCATCTGATATACGGACAGAATCAGTGATCACATGTATACGGACAGAACCAGTGATCATCTGATATACGGGGTGAACCAGTGATCAGCTCATATACGGGCAGAACCAGTGATCATCTGATATACGGACAGAACCAGTGATCATCTGATATACGGGCAGAACCAGTGATCATCTGATATACGGACAGAACCAGTGGTCATTTTATATACGGGCAGAACCAATGATCATCTGATATACGGGCAGGACCAGTGATCAACTGATATACGAACAGAATCAGTGATCATCTGATATACGGATAGAATCAGTGATCATCTGATATACGGACAGAACCAGTGATCATCTGATATACGGACAGAATCAGGGATCATCCGATATACGGACAGAACCAGTAATCATCTGATATACGGGAAGAACCAGTGATCATCTGTTAGACAGGCAGAACCAGTGATCATCTGATACACGGGCAGAAGCAGTGATCATCTGATATAAGGACAGAATCAGTGATCATCTGATATACGGACAGAATCAGTGATCATCTGAAATTCCGAGAGAATCAATGATCACAGTGATGGTATACGTACAGAACCAGTGATCATCTGATATACGGGCAGAAGCCGTGATCGTCTGATATACGGACAGAACCGGTGATCAGCCGATATACGGGCAGAACCAGTAATCAGCTGATATACGAACAGACCAGTGATAACATGTTATACCGGCAGAATAAATCAATACATTTAAGGAAAGTTTTGGGATGATCCAAATATAATTTGAAGCACTTTGTGCCTATCCGTGAATGACACTGTGGGTTTATATAGTCAATATGCTAACACCGACAGATTAGTCTATTAAACTTGAACACATGATAATTACATACATCTAGCACAATTATGAATTGTTAGAGGGTTTGTATATAACGCTGGGTGGGGCTGGGAGATTTGATTATTTATATTGATTAGTGTGCACACACAAACACTACAAATGGACACTAAAAAGATAGGATACAAAAATGTAAACTAGGAATACGTCAAATTTCTTCCCCAAAAAATTCTTCTAAAGTGTTACCATCAATTTTAGTTTATCACGCAGTTTATATTTGTAACGTGGTATAAAAATTATTATTTAGTTATAGAAAGATTTCCGATGCCAATGAATTAAATCAAAACTAAGCTGAATATAGCGTTTATATATTGTTGAGAAATTTCAAACGCAGGCTGTTTAACTGCATTTTTGTTCTCATTACTAACTCTTTCACCCCACCCACGGCTCTGGCAATGTTACATCATAAGTGGTGTAACACTAGGCGAAGATATAGTCGACAGTGTCCACTTCACGGATATGTGTGAAAAAGATAATCCAATGAGTGGGTGTGGTATGAATGCTTTGACCAGACGTTGGACTTTCTGTGCATGTCCCCAGAGACTCCCCCTGAGGCGTAAAGAGGCCCCTTATCATGCCTGAATGTCCATGGAGTTTCCGCTGCCCACCACAAGCCACCATCCAAAGAGCATATTGGTAATAGGCGCATGGAAACGCGTGGGCGAGAATGTTAACACGCTGAGAAGCATGACGACATACAGGAATGGCCCATGACGTAACAGCTTAGACAAGTCGAGTCAGAAACTATTGTAACGAATGCCGCTTTACTAAACAACTCACTCGTCTTGTTTATTTGGTAAATTGACCCAGTATTACATAAACACTCTTCAAGAGACCGTAAGGAATTCAGTGATATAATTAACAAAGATCTGACATCATGTCTTATTTTAGACACAAAACAACGAATTGCCCAAGCTCAAAGAATTACCAGTGAATATCTCCATAAACACAGTTGCCTGTTTTAAACATCCGAGGAACGTATTTAAGTTGCTTTGTTACTTTAAATGGCCAACTACCTACCATCTCATTTCTTTCATTGATCGCATAATAAAAGCTGTAATCAGCGCGCAGTATATTTATTTTATATTAACTTCGATCCAAATAACCAATGTGCAATAGCCCTTGTAATATGAATATATTTACCAATACACACTAATTATCTGTGGTCCGGCGTAAGTCGAGATAAGGCTTTCCACAACTTTCACATCAGTTCTCAATTTTCTTACAAAATATGTTTTCGTGACTTGACAGACAATAACCCCCAAACATACAGAAACCAAAAATATTTTTAAAAGTTGCTTTCTTTGAAATGATGCTGCATGACAATCACACGGCTGTGCCCGTCGAGAATCGTCTTGTTTATAAATATATTAAGTTAAATATTTACCTTTCTTATTATATTTCCAAAGATTATTCGCACTGGCATATTAGAGGTATGCAAGGGTGTGTTATTTATCCATCACCCTTTGTGTGATATAGATCTTGTTCACACGCCGCAGAATAGTAGAATAAATTTGATGCTGTCTTTGGACGTCAGGGTTAAGTTTATCCAAAAGATGTCAAAGGTCAACAGAATTTATAATATAAAGTTTTGGTAACCTAGAAAAAAAGTCAGGAGAAATTATTATATGGCTTATGTATAACATCTTTCTACAGCCCCGCCCAACACAGAATATATAAAAAAAAGATCTTTGATGATTTCTTGTGGCGTATATTAGCTATAGATATACAAACAGAGACGGCTTAAGTGTGCCTCTCTGGCTCACACCGCGCCTAATACACTCGTGATTTAATAGTCCACGCCCAGGCATGGTTGTTCTTTGATACTTTTACACGACGAACTGCTGTTTTTGTCTCATAAAAAAGGCAAAATACCTGTTGATTTTAGAAGGAAACTGCCTTTTATTAAACGGAAAAATGACTCCAAGTATGTATCTATTTCTGTAGATAAAACCGCATACGATTCCTGGGTGGTCCATGGCGTTAAACACATTGTCACCAAAAGAAAAAGCATCAGGTATAATTTATTCTGCCGTCTTACCGTGATAATTCATCACAAATAGAGGAAATACAATGCACTATATAAACCAGTAAGTTTCCTGTTCTTTGATGTCTTCTGTCTGTATCTAACATTTGAATGTGTGCTATATTAACTGTATCACTACAAACTATCTATTCATTTCACCACAAAGAGTAGTGCAAATCATTTATTTATATAAACAGAGATAAATTGGCGGGAATAAATGCCAAAATGGACTTGTTCTATACCAACGGTAATGTGGTTGGCAATTGATCATAAGCAGGTAAAACGTGCAAACGTTCAAATAGACGATTAAAATGTGCTTTACGAAATCCAATAATTGCTCAAATTTGATTAACTATTAAAAGTGGTGGATTAAATCAAATGTGGCACTCTCACATGCGATTACGGCTTAGCTAACAGATGATCTCTTAGCAAAGATTTGAAATGGGATATGGAAAAAACACATTTTTGTTCATTTGGAAGCTTGGAAATTTGATCGATAAAATGGTGTAAATAGGGTTACCTTCGGGGTTCTGGTGGGATACGCATGTAATGTGGATCATTGGGGAAGTAATGGCGAAAACAATATTACAGTGTAGGAAACCAGCGTCATAACGAAATAAAACTGTCAGGTAGTATTTAATAAAAATTTAAATGGAACTCATAATAGTTGGCTATGGACGACACACTCCTCATATTGGCTCCAAATCTTAAAGACTGATAGACTGACAAAGAGGTAAGGATAAATGGATCAGCAAAGAGTTACCATTGTATGGCCCTTTGTAAGCAATAAAAATGGATAAGTTCCTGTGTCTTTGTAGCACTTTATTTTGAAGGATGTCCTCAGACTGAAGCTATTTGTAACGGCCAGGGAGCTGGCTTTGTGTTGCCTTGCCGTATGGCGACGAGAAGTGTTTTCCAAGCACACATCGAGAGGTAGAAGCCACAGTGAACAGGCCGTTTGTCACCCCCTTGAAGCCTACACAAGAACAGCCCTGTTCAAATAGTTTAACGGCCACCATTCGCTTCCAATACATGCAAATAAAGCTAGCACGTAAAAGAACCACAAACACGGGAACTGCGCAGTCCCCTCTGGTCGAATATCAACATTAAAACGAAATAATTACTACAACATTTTGTATTTCTTTATGTCTTCTTCTGCAAGATGATCCCCATGAGTACTGCCACCCACACCGATTCGTGTTCTTAACAACTTATAGGTTCTCATCAACAAGGAAAACATATTTAAGATAGATTTTATATTGCAAGATAAATATGGACATTTCTGTCGGATCGTCGCCGATAAATATATGCAAAAGAGAATTGAAACAATCCTAGAAAAAGCCAAACTGCCTATTCGATAGACCACTGAGAATAAGGAGAAGAACTCCATTTAAATGATCTGGAGATTTGCACTGTATTATTTATTCAAAAAATGCAATAATCTTGCCTTTTATAAGTTGACAACTAATTGACCGTAAAGGAGTAACATTCGAAAGAGAGTTCACTTTGGAAATGTCTAGACTTTTCCGTAGAGTGTTCCTTTATAACTACTTCATTTGTGTAGTATACGTGAAGTGTGTATCGTCACCAAAAACCGAGTACCGCTTTTTGTCATTTAATGCACCCCTTTCTCCTGATCACCAAAGAAAACTACCCAGCCTTACCTAAATAATGTACTTGTGTGCCTCTTAGAAAAATGTTATTTGAGTCGCAATGTTCAAAAGCTTTAAATAACTTTAGTATATATTGACGCCTACCTTATGTTAAAAAAAAAGTCTATCGGAAAAAAATAATCAAATGCATAGTTCATATTCATATATACATTTTTATATGATATTTATTCCCTCGATTTGGACCTACTTCTTCATTGTGAATTTATTAAACGGAACGTTTATGATAAATAGAAACATTCCAAAAATTAAATACAATTTTGACCAAGAAAAAAAATCGACCATAAACAAATTTATCTGTCGCAATCGATCTTTAAAAAGTGCTATAGTATAAAAGTCCAGTTATATTATTTGTGTTTTTGCCAGCCCTAGACATTAAATCATCATATTGTTTTTAAACTCTATAATTTTTTTCTTTCTTTGGCTCATCAATTAAAACCAGATTTTGGTCTTCACATTTTATTTGCTATATAACTATATGTTTTAAATCATGTTATAGTGAGATAAAAACGAGAGTGCTACAAAATTATATATATTCCAATGAAAACCTCAAATATTTTGCCTTCGCTTAAGTTGTGTATTACAACAAATCTTTAATATGTGTGTATGTATGGTGATAAACCGGAAGCCAACGTTTCCGTACCTGTCCATTGTTCAGTAGGGATGGTGGTAGTTATAAAGCAGGATTGGTCGAGCTGTGTGTGATCTCGTGGAATGTCGCGGGGTTTGGCGAGATGTGTGTAACCTGAGCAAATCGTTTGACTTTTTAAGCCAGTTACCTGTATAAGGTGAAGCTAATTCGTCTCACGACAGGTAATCTTCAAAGGGGCTTTGACACCAGCTTGTATTCAAAGGAAAGTAGTGTTAAAAGCCACCTAGTCATTTATCCACCCAAACTAAACATAGGAAATGACGCTTCATTTTGACCGTTTATTTACGGTGTTGTCAGGCTAAAATTCGTGCAATCACGTCACATCTTTCATTGCAATCTCTTTCACACTGTATATAGTACGAAGCGTTTATAACACAATACGAGACATTCCAGCCTTACGTGTGACTATACTGGCCCACGCAAGCATTCAATATTGATACTCAACACGTTTATGTAGTGACCTGTTTATTGCTTCCTGGTATTCCTCTCGCTATACAGAAAATTATAATCATCGGTATTTTCAATTTGGTAAAGGTATTGTATGCATATAGCAAAATTGACTGGTGGTGTTTTGGAGCGGTCAATCATTTAAATTATACGGATAAAATTGATTCCAAGACGAATAGTGACAAAGTTCACCTCTTTGATTTTAATTGCAATTACTGATGAATAATAATGGGGAAGACGTTTTAACGTCAGATTCATTTCTTTCCTATGCATACCGACAGCCACTGTCACCAGATAGATTGGATTCTCTCTTTGTGTAGCTCATAACTGTAACAGAAACATTGTTTGTATGAATATATTTGTTTATGAATATAGGGAAAGAAAATAGGCATACCTCACCAAGTATACATGTGTTACCTACATATGACTACAACTTACTGGCTGTGGATTTCCCTGTATGAACACTAGAACAAGTGTTTAGTTTCACCGGAGTACTTTGAAGGTGGTATATCTCTCTGCCACCTGATTGTAGCAGCATGATAGAACATAAGCTTAGGTCGTCTTAATCTTAAAGGATGCTTTAATCGCATAACACTCCGATATTATGGCTTCTGACATAGTTTTAAAAAGTTATTTTTAGATCCGTATAAATATACCTGTCGGCCTATATATGTCTTAAATTGAGCCTACATTTCGTTTATATAGCTCGGAGTGGACTAATACCGAGCTAGACTTAATACTGACTGCTCCACAAACTTACTTTACTCCACCCAGGTATAAAATATATAGATCGTTCTTGCAAAGGGTACGACTATAGTCTGATTGAATGGAGTGTCGTGCCTAGTGTCAGTATAATAGAGATTTTCCGACGATTAAGGCACTGTGCGCTGACTATATCGTTGAACTGGACTAGCGATAAGAACACAATCGAGCAATAAAGCAGTCTCTGGCCACGTATGCATAGCTTAACATTTTGTATATTTGTTAAAATTAGCGCTGCATACATGTTCAATAATACTTACCTCTCCCGCGACATGTCTATTCATTTTAATTGCCTAATTGTTAAAGAAAAATGAGATGAGACGAAACACCAAAAAAATCCTCTACCGCTGCCTGGTCAGGATTGAGAAATGAGTCAACGAGGCCGATCAGATAATGCGTGTGACGCAACGATGTCCGATAACAGCCCCATATGTGCGCTCCTAGGTTTTACATCATCCTTAATGTGACTGCCCGCAAACCATTTCTTGTCTTCTTCTTCTTTTTCTTGTTATATTTGTCTAATAATTGGACACATACATGTAAGTAAAGGTCCATTTAAATTTGATTTCCGTCATAATGTGCAATCAGATTGTCTGTCTGAGATGGAGGTCTATTTATGCCCCTATCGCCCATAGATATATTTATGTCCCCGGTAGCGGTATGCTCAGGTTATTGTGCTTCAAAACTCAATCAGGTAAGTAAACGAAATTTCTTGAAAGATGGAGACATTCGGAGCTTTTTATTTATTCCACTTCCGTATTTTAAGTTTATGCTAACATTAAAAACAATTGTTTTTTAAAGTGTCTCCGTGGAATTCCTTATGTTTTAAGCTGCGCATTATACATATACATATGTATATACTTTGTCAAATTGAAGAAATAATAACATATTTGGACTGGCTTGTCACTTTAAAGGGTAAATACAGTAAGTAAAATAGAAAACATGACCTTTGCTCAAGTAATGCTAAATATTTTATTAAAAAGATAACTACTAAAATTATTTAAATAAAACCAAAGTAATTAAGACTTTAATGACATTTTGTTTTCAGGTAATTTTAAAACGATTGTGATTAATTACAATAAAGATTAACATGAAATACAATCCACTACAAATATATTGGAAGAGAATGAAAATACTTCAGCTGAAAAAATCTAGTTGAGCCACTCGTTTCTTTCCCTGTCCTTAGCGACAAGACGTCCGTGTCCACAAAACCGACTGCTTGTGAGATTGCGCAAAGTATACATGGTATATACAATATTGAGTTCTATTCAGCTAACAGCGTGGATTAACCCAGTCAGTATACATGGTATATACAATATTGAGTTCTAATCAGCTAACAGCGTGGATTAACCCAGTCGATTATTAACACATTCCTTACATATCCCGAATAGTGGCGTTCTTTAAGGGTCTTAATGGTCTACTTGTAATGTGTTTAGCGGGTCTATATTTTTGCAGCGGAAGTACATATACCCGGTACGTGTCGAGGTTAAATACACGATTATATGTATATAAAAAAAAATCTAAAGCTGGAAATCAAACGGATTCAGACCGCGCCCTTTCCCGCTTTTCCTGCGGAGACAGGCGGAAGTAAGCCCACCAATAAAATGATTCTTTAAACGAGAGAGAATATTTATAAAATAATTTAAATAAAAGTTAGTTGTCATATAAGCCCCTTTAATTCGAGGTGAAACTGAAATCTACATAGCCCACATGGGCGTTAATCTGAACCGATTAAGATAAGTAATAGACAAAAAATAGCCTTAGGTTTGCTTTTTAACATGTATTTGTTCGGCCATCCTTAAGTGTCGTTTTCTAAATATAAAATATATATATATATAAATAAATGTAAAAAACGGAATTATGCGAATATAGAAAAAAAGCCGGATTGTCGCTAATCTTATCTGAATCTCCTATCAAGCACACGTGTGTTAACGGCAGAGTCATTAATCCCATTCTGTACTCTTTCCAGGAAATAAATATTGTTTAAGTGTTGATAGTAAGTTTTACAGACCATATTAAACAAATCATTACATGTATATTTTATGCAATAAACAACTCAGCAATTGAGTTTATTCAACACGTACTATGTACAAAGTAATTATCAACTCACATGTCATTTAAACGCCGCTTAAACTTTCCTATATCCTGAATGCTCGTTATAACCGTTTAAACTGCACCCAATGTTATGTCAGTTAGACAGTCGACCATTATGTCTGGGTATACAGACAACAGGTTGTATACAACGATTTTGGTTAACCAGAGCTTTTGTGGACATTGAGTAAGTCGGACAATTAAGTCTCGCGTCATATGGCGAGATATCAACAGGATATTGCGCAATTGATCAAGAGGCTAATCAGTGGGTATTTAGCCCAGCATATTCAACATTTTTGTTGACTTCTCCCAAAATGTTTGGTTAACGCGTGGTGTTTTTGCACGTTAGTACCAAGATGAAAAAGAGCAATTAATGCATGTAGAATGCTAAACGTGATTCGGTCAACGTAGCATGCTTCAAACTTAATCCGGTTTAAAAAATATGTTTGAAAATAAATGGCTTCATAGTTATTCTTTGCAACAATTGAAGACAATTCCACGACATTGTATGCAGAACAATTGAATTGTAAATAAAAATCATTAGCTCTTCATACAAGATAACACTATGTGATGACGATGCTGATTCTTCCATTTCATTTGCGGGTGGTTGTGCAGGAGCTTCCTGTTGTCCTGGTGCTCCCAGAGCCTAGGGACAGCAAGAAGTCGATCTGTGCGGGAGCTAACTGTTGCCCTGGTACTCTCAGGGCCAAGAGCCACCAAGAAGCCGATATGTCCGGGAGCTTCCTGTTGTCCTGGTGCTCTCAGAGCCAAGTGACAGCAAGAATCCAATCTGTTTGTGATGGCTTTGTCAATATTATTAAACTTAATCATTGTAAATTTGTTTCATTCTACTGGTGCCCTTCGTAATGTGTAGGTCTTCAGGTCGATCTTGAACCAGTCCAGCGTAATACTTCAAGATTTCTCAAACATCTATCTTTTGGATTCCTACGTAGCTCCAAAGAGGGTGGGAGGTTTTTCTCGAGGTAGGCCTATCATCCACGGCAAGTTACTGGCACTGTAAAGTGGTCGCATCAGAGCACGGCGTTTAACACCAATTACATAACAAAAACATATTTATATATCCCGATGGAGGCAAGCAAATTTTTCTCTCTTCATTTATTCAAAATTTTCCTTTTCATACTCTTTATAAATGTTTATTGCAGCACCTGGTTTGTCTGCTTTGATTGACCGAATGATCCAGACATGGCAGTAAAATTGTCTTTGGTTCGTCAAGCACTAATTCCGTTTACCTAATACTTCCAAACGTTCGGTTTTTAATAGATACATATAGTCAAATGGTCACTATATCATCTTCACAACTGCCCTTGAGTTCATATAAAGTGTTGATGATTGTTTCACACTTCACAATACTGTGCTTATGTTTAGAGTAACACCCTCTTAGCTAGAAATGTTTATAGTGCTGAGAATATCCTTACTACAATCGAACCCATGACCCCCGGAATCGGGCCGCAAATCACAGTTAATACAAACCACTTTGAGACCCATTACTTACATTCAATTATAAAGAAAAATGTTAACAATGAATGTTCTAAGTTTTGCCACCGTATAAATTATTAAAAACAAACAACTTTTATAACAGAGACGTATCGACTATAGGACCATATGTCACGTGACTCGTCTGGTTTAACTCGATGACATGGCACCGTTGCTTGTACTGTTTGGCTCTATGACAATTGGTGACAATGAAATATTAGTGCTCAATTTAATTGAATACATTAAGTCTTCCCGATGGTTCAATAAAACTATCATACATAGAATATCTAGGAGTTATTGGCGTTAAATTATCTTTATATAATATGTGCCAGCTGTAAATCCAATGTTTTTCTATAATTTCTCAGCTATCTCGAATCACCGTCTGCCTTGTCATCTTTAGCTTACAACAGTTAATAACTGTTTATTAAATATATGTATACAATGTCTGGGGTCTATTCTCTCCACGTATCATCGGTTGTAAGCTCCTATTTCACAGGGTTCCAATTAAGAGCTTACAGTTTTTGAATTAACGAAACTAATTACTATATCTCCTCGATGGATCTAATCAAATTTAATTTGGTGTCTATCTAACCACCATTGGAGTCATTTTCTCCATTCACAATAAGCTGATTGTTTATTGTTTCCACGTGCTCAGAATTATAATTTGATGGTTATTGTAAATTACATATTAATTTCTTTCCTTTAATCCCTTAATCTATTGTCTTTATCTCAAAATATACAGTATGTGTATTGTCATATTTAAGATAATCTTCAAAGCTCTCACAATTTTAACAGAAAACATTTGTAATTGTTGTAAATCCAAAGTAAATATTTAATTCACTCTAGTTTACTGAATGGGTAATCCTCAATTTACTGGGAAGTCCGTTAAACAACTAAAAGCTAAAAAGCATTCAACTGACTTACATCTTTTACAAAAAGAAATTTATAGAAAACAAAAAAGTAGTTGATTGGGCCAAAAGTCCGACTGAAATCTAATTTCTTAAAAACTGTTTACTCTCTCTCTCTTTCTCTCCAAACCGCGTAGAAGAGTAAATATTGTAGGCGGTATAAGAGGGTTAGGAGGTGTTGTTGGTCACGGAGGCTAATCTATAGAGGTGGTTTGTAATGAAATCACTTATAGCCGTTTAACAGAATGTCTTCACTGAGCTTAATAATGATTCTAGCCCTAGTAATTGGACACTTGGGCAAAATGGTCAGGGCACAGGTCTGTTGTTACAGGTCAAACAATCGACTTACTAGCGGAACAATGGTAAGGTGTTAGAGACGGGTCAGCCAGCAGAGAAAGACTGTCACCTGAGACTGGCTTATTCAGACAGGTATTACCTCGTTAACTGACCGATTGTTTTCTGCTGATTGACCGTCAGTGGGAGATCTATCACGGGCGGTCACATCAAACAAACAAACCGGAAGACAGCCAAAACTTTAGCTACTGAACATTCCAGTGTGGATTGCGCTGAATAAAAGAGTTCCTCCGAAAAACTAACTACTCTGCTTAACCGCAACTCCAGGGCGATTGTTCGACAAGAGGCGATCGTCGCCAGATACCGGGTGGTCGGCGGAAAGACTTTTCAAAGAGTGGTCTACCCGCGACAACCCTTCAATCAAGATTACCTCGATCGAACGGCTGTCATTTCAATGGGAACAGTGGCTTAGAGACAATAATCACATTAATACATTATTATGATAAACCAAGCAGGTAATTTCCTTAGTGAAACTACAGAAATCTGTTAACACACAAAAGGCAAAGTTAGGTGCAGCTAAAGTGTATAATAGTAGCGAGAGACACATAGAGGGAAATGCGCTGATAATGATATTTTGAAAACTGGTTAAGGCGATGGTTTTGGTTGTGTATTAATACAACCATGTAGTCAATAGAGACTGGTCAATACATGAGAGTACCTATAGGATTAGTGAATGGCTGGGGCACGGGCTGGAGGTGTGGTGCCCTGTGGGTGTCGGAAGGAAACACCCGACAATAAAACCGCTTGGGGCGGGTATAATCAGCTCTAAGTTGAGTAACTATACAATTTTCTTGACGGCAATTGAAATCTAGTAAAGAGATTGTCGAGGAATGTCGACTAACTTCCCCAGCTATCTTAATCAATTATTCCTTTAGATAGTGTCAGATTCCGCTTTACCCCGGCTTTCCTTTGAATGAATCGGGCAGTTAAATAGGATTTGTGCACATTGCCCAGGGGCACTTGGTCATTCCAATCTCTCATACGGCCCACACATTCAACACTATATCTCATCGTTTTACATATAACGACCCGCAAACTAAAACACCATTGGGAGGCCTGAACAGTCAACTATACCAACTAACGAGCCATTACACTTTATGGAAACAATATACATTTTCGATTATTTAAATAAAATAAAGACATAATTTAAACGTGAAAGCTTATATCGTTTTTTTAATAGTGTATCCATTATTTGGTAAGTCCTAGATTAAGCGATATATCTGTAAAAGTTTTATATAGTATTTGAAGTCATGGTGAGCTATATGTCAAATTAAAGCAAACAGAATTGCAATTGTTTACGCTTAAGATCAAATGAACTTAAACTAAAGACAGTATTTTCGTTATTATTATTCATTAAACTAAAGACTACAAAAAGCTGGGTGATTTCATTTATTTTAGGAAATTAGTGAAATAAAATAAATATAAAATCATCTGTCTAACTCACTTGGGCTTTATAATCTTGTTGTTCTTTGCATGAAAAGTAATTGTGGATTCCCACATATTTCAACCTGTATGGAGACGATGTGTTTGCAACTCTGAAGTTAAACTTGTTTTTGTTGGAAACTTCCTTTAGTTTTCATCAGTTAATGTATGCTAAGATGGTATTGTGTTCACAGGTGCGATTTTTGGTTCCATTCGCTTAGTTTACGTTTAGTAAATTAATAATAGACAAAAAAGTATATATAAACCATGTAAATCACTTGCTGAGGACTTATTTTTGATGCATTTGCACATTAGAAAGGCATTTACGCTGATGACCTTGTTACCCAAAAAGTTTTATATTGAATTTATATATCCATCCATCCATCCATCCATCCATCAATCCATCCATCCATCCATCCATCCATCCATCCATCCATCCATCCATCCATCCATCCATCCATC
>JAQQZZ010121239.1:0-14556 GCA_030265115.1 Mopalia vespertina
GGATACCGACCTCTGATTATACCAGAGACCCGGGTACGCGGCCACTTCTAAGACTAGAAGCCTGAGGATACCGACCTCTGATTATACCAGAGACCCGGGTACGCGGCCACTTCTAAGACTAGAAGCCTGAGGATACCGACCTATGATTATACCAGAAACCCGGGTACGCGGCCACTTCTAAGACTAGAAGCCTGAGGATACCGACCTATGATTATACCAGAAGCCCGGGTACAGGGCCACTTCTAAGACTAGAAGCCTGAGGATACCGACCTCTGATTATACCAGAAACCTGGGTACACGGCCACTTCTAAGACTAGAAGCCTGAGGATACAGACCTCTCGTTATACTAGAAAACCGGGTACACTGCCACTGGTTACCCTTAAAACAAGATATATACCGACCTTAGATGATAGAATAAACCAGAAAACTGAGTATACTAGTCTACTTACCAGCTCTCCTAGTCCCCAGTTCCATATAAAACACTTCATAAACAACAGGTATACTATAAGGTTTCACCGTTTATGAGGACAAGGTGATATGATGTCAATGCTAGTCAACTATCAACGCATTTACCTGTGAAATAAGCTCAACACAAACAAATCTTCGTATAATAGATGTAAAACGACAGTCGCTCGTCGTAAATTGATATATGTGCCGGAAAATGAGTTCGTTTTATTGCATGTAGGTCTACAGTGAAACTTAAGTAGCGACCAGCCATCGGAAAAGAGACTTGACAATATGTGGCTGTTTTTTTCTTCTGTTTCGTGTATGTGTGTGGAGGCACAACTCTGGATCAACCCTGTCCGAGTGAGCCAGTCATTCTATTCAGATTTGGTGGCTTGGTATAATAAACAAGGCTACCCTTGAACACAACGATAAGATCGGGACAGTACATATCTCAACCGTTTCCTTGGTCGTTTGCTTGACTTGGATTTAACGTCGTACTCGATTCGATTGTGTTTCACTTAATTGAATCTAGGTTCGCGCAAGAATCGAGAAAGGGTCTGTTTTCATTATGAGTCACGCAAGACAAACACTTAGTCTATTTTGTTTTAGGAATTAGAATGATGTCTCTAAATACAATGCAGCTTATAAAGAATTATATTTAATTCTTTGACTCTTGTGGCGATTTTAATTCGTACGTTTTAAATGACATTTTTAAAAAAAATGTAATATAGGCCATAGAACGTTATTTGAATTGGTCACCCTTCGCGTGGTTTTAATTTTATGAAATAAAGATTATATTCCTTCAAATGCTCTACGTTTAGAGATTAGAGCCGGATCAACATTTTAAAAATGTGGACCAAATGTTAGCACTTTCCGTGAAATCCCATACATTTATGGAACATATTTACTTTGAAAATAGACATATGCAAAAAAATTTCGACAGGATAACCACATCGTAGGACGAACGATTTGGTCTCCATTTCTTAGGCAAAACCTCACCAGGTCTCGTTTATTCAGTATCGTCACTACACTCGGATGTGATAGATGTATGAATATGCACCAAAATCGTGCATTTTGTATGCCGGAAGATTAATTTACTGCCGGATGCATGCAAACTTTCTACACACTTAAACACACACATACACTCTTAGAAATAATGGTTCTTTGTGGGTTCTTTAGAAAAGAGGATGGTTCTATATGGAACCATAACGACAAAACGGTTCGTTGCTACAATAATGAAGGGAGAAATACATTAAGGCGTTGCTGTGAGCGTTCTATACAGAACCATAGAGGGTTCCATTAGAGCCATGACTGAAGAACCTTAAAGGGTTCCATTAGAGCCATACATTTCTAAGAGTGTAGCGATATCACCCGGCTTTTTACAAAACACAAACTTAAATTAGGAATACATTATGTTCTGAACACCAACAAAATGTGGCTACTGTGAATTCTCTATACAATGCTGATTGTGTTACCAGTTTATTTGAACTAAATGCATGTCACCATGGCGAAGATCGTTTGACGTCCAAGGTGATATGCGCAGTACATTCGTGGACTTCCGTTTGCCAGGGGTCCTGCAAACTACAATATCCGACTGACCCGGTCGTATGTATAGTGTTATAACATCCCCCTTAGCCGAATTCTCAGAACTGGTATAAAAAATCACTGCAACAACAAACAGGTTTATGCAAGCTTCAGTAGTCATGGCAACCTTCTACCGCACTATCAGGACAGTCAGATCTCTCAGAAGTCATTGGCAACCAAGCGGATTCTTTACTCGCGAAGGCTCAGTTCAGTCCTAGGCTGCTAGTATACACTGATGAAACAACAATGGGGGTATTCTTTTCCAATATGGCGTCTGAAGTTATCCAAATCACCGCGAAAATCTAGTGATCGTCTGTTTCTATTTGGACGGCAAAATTCCATTGAACAGAGCATGCCATATGCTGCGGAAAATCCTGACCAATATTACAGAAAACAACCACACAGAAAACAAGGTCTTATCTTCAATACTCCAAAACATTAAACCTATCTCTTATTTCAGAAATAGTAATATTGCATCATAATTCCTCAACATACAAGGCGGTATCTCTAATCATCCACTATAATATATCGTGTGGGTAATTCCCTAAACAAGAAATGATTTGTTCTGAAACATCATATGATAAATGTACTATTCCAATAAAAAGCATATTTTAATTTCTATTGTTTTTAAAATGGAAGTAGGCGTATCTCTAAGTCTACATGATGCGAAGTATAGCCATATCTTTTAATCAACAAAGTGTTACTATGTTATAAAACCTCATCGGTGAAGATATGGAAACAAGAAAGGACCATGTTTCTAACTCAATCTAAAGAGACATGTGCGTTTTAAATACAGTAAAATATAAATGTAATTTTTTTGTCTCCGTTTTACGCTAATCAACCAGGTTAGCCATATAAGGCCTCGCAAGTTAAAATGTATATTCTTGTTGTTTTAATTCTTTGTTCTTAATTCTCTGCTTTCTATTATGTGGAACCTACTTGATATAGACCTATTAACTTACATTAGCATATTAACTTCAACACAAGCATGACAACTCGCCATTGTATTTTGTTTGTTTGTTTGTTTGTTTGATTGGGGTTTAACGCCGTACTCAAGGGTATTTCACTCATATGACGACGGATTGTCCATTTCACACTGTTCCTTGCCTTATTAAGATGGAAAACCGGGAGGAAACCTGGTAAAACCCACCCTGCAATAGCCGAGGCCACATCGAGTGACTCCCTCATATTCCTGATGGTCTACTCGATCCTGTGAAGGGTACATAGAAGTAGGACTAGTGAGCGCACTCGCTAACCACTAAGCCACGACCCGTGATTGGTTGGTGTTTTACGCCGTGTTTAAGGGTATTTCACTTTTATATCGGCAGTGTATTCCAACAATAATTGACTAGCACAACGAAGATGTGAAGCGTTTCCGTAATGTTGGAAAGCTAATTTTCCTTCAGTGCCTAGTAAAGACAGCATTGCTACTCTTCAAACAAACTGCCCAGAGGGCTCATTGCATTATGAATCCACAAGGCAGTATATCACATGTCTTAGGTTTATTAACAACTGCATCAAAGCCGCCTTCCCAGTATATATAAACTGTTCAGTTACTTGTGCATGTGTGCGCTTATTTCATGATGGAGACAGAGAGCCGCGAAAACTCACAGCTGCAGTAAAGTATTACCTAGTCAAAGTCGCTCTGTTCACTTTCGTTTAAAAATAGAAATCGTATCAAAATCATCTTTATAATAACGCCTAATAAAATAGTGCATCTATACTGTACCCATCGTTAAAGACACAAGGCAGTGTGTGTTCTCTTTCACGTGTTAATGAGCCAGGTCCAAAAACTCAAAGTTCAAAATATAAAAAACTTAAAATTTATACAAAATATTATATTTCATAAATGTACATACTGTTAATAGCCCTCTTAATTAACATGTGTATTTGCGGAAAATATACACTATATAAACTGTGAAAAGTTATGAAATAAAGTTTATACAAACGAATACCCCCAAAGCGTATGGTTTAGAACAGATCTGAGTTAGCTGTCACCTGGATTTTCAGCATTTCCCCTGTCATCCTTTCCCCTGAGGACATTCTCATCAGGGATTTGTTGCACCTGACAATCTTCGTCTTGGGCGGTCTAGCACAAAATATTTTGTCCTGAAACCGCACATTATAGTAAAATAAAACATGGCGATTGGTGAGAAGAAATCTGTTTCGTTGACAAGCGGATGGACCTTGTAAACAGCTCGATTGTATCATGGAGATCATTTTGTTGCTGCTTTCGAGCCGTTGCCTCAAAAAACGGGTTTGGGATGATAATCGTCCCATAATTAAAACCAACTGATTCCAAATTTAAGTGAGAAAAATAATGAAGTAGTAGCGATTCAGTCCGAAGGCTATTAGTAGGAGCATGCAACGAATAAGCCAAAGACGGACAGTATGCAAATGTTCGGTGCATAACAATAAAAAGAGAATCGGCTTATAGTGTTGCACTTCAGCACTGAAAGTATCCGGGCAACAAGAAGCTACCACCAGTCGCACATCGAAGAACGAATATCTGAAAAATCACTCCCCTGAATTCCACAGCGATCCTATTTATGAGTCAGCCAAGCAAAAGATAGAGTATGATCAAAATTCCACCGTGGGAGGCTCCCTCGTCGTTTGTGGCACCAAACCACATCAAGACACATAATAAGCCCAGGAATCTAGACATGGTGCAAAAAGCAAAATAAGCAAATATGAAGCACAAGACGCCACAGATGATGGACTTGTGGTGTTGCCCATGAGTCCAGAGAGTGTCCGAGCAAAAGGTATCTTCCATTGACCGCTAGCTGCACAGCGAAGAACGAATATCAGAAATATTACTTCGCGACCATTTTTATCAGTCAGTCTAGCAATAGGTACATTAAAGGAATCCACCCTTGCCGGTTCTGACAACTATTAATAACGAGACAAGACGATCAAAAGACGTAAGACAAATCGTATCAATGGTAAGCCCCGAGGTCACCAGGAAGCTCCCTCACAGCCACCCGCTAAACATATATTTGAGTTATAATTTACACAACCAGTGAATATAACTCATAATTACTATTGCTGCTACTCCGCGAGTAATGCTAACAGTGAGAGAAAATACAGCAGATTTGATTCAATTGTTTCGTCTATTGATTTTCAATGGGGGGTCGACAGGGCAGTGGTTATCATTGTGGTCGATATAATAATGAAGCCAGGGTCTCTAGGTATTACAAACAGGCTTTCTTGTATATGTATGAAAGCATGACTAAAGAGTATATGTACAGAATTAAGAATGTCCCAGTCAAGATAGACGTGTCCGAGGCAGGAGCTCAAACTAGGCTGAGCACCAAGGCCCCCGGATTCCCGGTACCAGACAAGACAGTTCATCAGGATCAGCCAATCAATGTTTTGAATTTGTTACAGGAGATTTTATTAAGTCTCCCGCCAGTTCTGTCATTCCAGAACAGTGAATCCAGTTAGATTTCTGAAACGATTTACTGACTTCTGACGTAATAATGATCCACATTTCGCAGTTCTATGAGAAATTGACCATATAGTCTTGCTATAAAGTCGAGTTCGATACCATCTTGGCTTAGCCATACGGAATCGATGTAATTGACAACCCCGTGACTCCCTGAGACGAATGCCAAGCTACACACAACCCGTTAGAGGGCGCAGCTGATGCAAGCTACAAACGCGTGCTTCAACGCAACAGAAGTCAAGTTCAAAACAACCTGAAACTCACACAACCCATACCAAGCTAAACACGCAAAACCGAATTCTTCAAGCGCTGCTCACAACCACTCATCGCTCTTTATGTCACATTACTGACACTTTAACTGACTTAATGCTACCGACAACCAGGGTGACTACATGCTGGGGGTTTTTTCCACGTCTAACATACCCCTCTGCCAGCCATCTTCCGACAGCAAGTAAAAATGCGTAAGACCAGAAAATCACATTTTCACCCTTGCCACAATTGGCTTAGAGAACGTGGCAAACATTTCAAAAAGCCAAACAAGAAAACCGTTTGCTAATCACGTCTGTTAAGAACAAACCACGGTGGCGCCACTGCCAATTAACGTTTTAGTCAAGCATATAATTATTTAATGGGACCAAGTTCACGTGTGTGTAACAACATGTAACCTACTTGCAGTCCTGTGTTTAGACCGCCGCTTACTTTGCTTATAAAAGCTCCAACCTGGTTAGGGCGGAGTTAAGATATATAACTTGAAAGTAGCAGTTATAGACTACAATTTGCAGAGGTTTTTTGTTTGTGAGGGTAATGTAGGAATTGAAGAGAGGCTTAATACAATAGTCTTCTTTTCCGTCTTGTCTCGGGAAGATGCTGTCATCAGGCTTCTGACGGCTTGCAACCCACATCCTTCCATATCCAACAAATGTCCCGCTCATGCTTTTAACCCTATGACTTGACGCTTCACTCCAGACACGTGGCTGGACTTTTTCGCCTCCCTTAACACCAGTGACTCCACGTCAACATTTCTCATAACTCCAATGGCATCAAACTATCAAGAACTCCCGTGACCATGTTTCGCACAACTCAAGCGGCTTTTCTGTTTCCAACAAATCCTGTCGAATTGACGTCACGCTTCCTAAACTAGAGTGACCTCACGGTTCCCTTAACTCGCGTGACTCGTAAACTGCCATGCAGCACACGAAAGACAATACGCTTCTCTCCACGTCTTACCATTAATTCACATACCTCCCGTGATTTTTCGCGTCCGCACGAGTGTAAATCCTCTAAGACTGGCTCCCCATACTTGACAACAAGAACACACGTGTCCCAGGGGCCCGTTTCACTAGGCGATCTTAGCTTACGTTAGACGTAAATACCACGACGTCCAATGCTGAAGACATAGTGTGCAATGACAGTTACGTCCAACGTAAGTTAAGATCACTTTATGAAACGAGTCCCTGATCATTTAACGGCTGATGTGACTCGACGCTGCCAACAACTCCTGTGACTGCACCTAAACGCTACTCAAAAATCGACTGATACAAAAATTACCCACAACCCATGAATGTTCGTGTTACCCACAACGTCAGTGACGCCATGGTAATTATTAACGTAATAAAAAAAATATAAGTAAATGAATAAATAGAACTAACAAACAAACAATAACACAGCATATCAAAAATCGAAGATCAGATCTACGTAGAATCAAGATAGTGTCTTCTGTGAAACCAAGCAGTACATACCAGCAGAACAGCTGATCGTTCTAATCGATATACTCAGTGTAATGTATAGGAAGGCCGACCAGCTCGTTTCCCTGGCTGGTCTATCGGTGTTGTGTCGCTCAAGTCGATCGATATCAAGCCCTTGTTATTCTCATCTTCCCCACTCTGGTCACATCACAACATCGTGTGCCTGTTATTTCTTCTGTAGGCTATGCCGTTTATATATACCGGCAACCATATGCTGGTCAGACAGGAGTAGAACTGTACTGAATCCCAAATACAATGCGCACATTTATTTGTCAACTGTCTGCGCCGTTGAAAAGCACCCATCACACTGGTGTCTACTCTAGAGTAAGTTCATCCATAGATTGATTGATTGATTGATGGATTGTTGTTTTACGCCGTGCTTAAGGTTATTTCACTTATATGACGGCGGTGTGTTCCAACAATTATTGGCTTTAGCACAACCAAGGTGTCAAGCGTCTCGATAATGTTCGAAAACAAATTTTCCTCCAATGCTAAGTAAATACAACATTGCTACTCTTCAAAGGAAGTGCCCTTATAGCCAGAAGCTTTCATCCATAGAGGAAAAACATGGGTTTCTCGAGATGGAATACATAAATACAGGTCGGCAGTCCCGCAAAACATTGTCTGACTTATTTCAAAACACTCTTTTTGAAATATTGGATGTCGGCCTAGATTGATTGCATTGCACAGTGACCCAGAAATAATCACATATAACTGTTAAAATATTGATTAATTTAAGCGCGTTTAAAATACTTTCGCTTCTATAAAACGGATTCGTGGATTTTTTTTTACAAGTACACACTACCTTCCGCACTGTTACTCGGAGTCGCCATTAGCGATTCACCCATTAGGCACTGTTCACAGACATTCAAACTTAGTACATTTAGCATCGTTCAGACATTTCAACTAAGCATTGTTCAAAGACACTTCAACTCAACATTGTTCAAAGACACTTCAACTCAACATTGTTCAAAGACACTTCAACTCAACATTGTTCAAAGACACTTCATCTCAACATTGTTCAAAGACAACTCAAGTAAGCATTGTTCAAAGACACCCCAACTAATCATTGTTTAAAGACACCTCAACTAAGCATTGTTCAAAGACACCTCAACTTAGCATTGTTCAAAGACACCTCAACTTTACATTGTTCAAAGACACCTCAACTTAGCATTGTTCAAGACACCTCAACTAAGCATTGTTCAAAGATACCTCAACTTAGCATTGTTCAAGACACCTCAACTAAGCATTGTTCAAAGACACCTAAAAAAACATTGTTCAACTGAGTATTGTTAAAAAAACATTCGAACTAAGTATTGTTAAGAAATAGTTCAACTTAATATTGTTCAAAAATACTTCGACTAAGCATAGCTCAAAGACACCTAGTCTGGATCATTCTTCAAAGGCACTAACAAAGCATTGTTCAAGTAAGCGTTTTCAAAGACATCTCCTCTTAAATATTCCTTAAAGATAACCCAGAAAATCATTGTTTAACAGCTCTTCATCTAAGTTCTATTAAAAGTCACCTCAACATGTATGGTTCAAAGATTTTCCAACAAAGCATTCTTTAATGACACTCCAACTAATATTTGTTCGTAGATACCTCAAAACTGCCATCGATTGGTGTCAACTCGAAAGCTTTAACACAAAAGTAATAAAATCGTAAGGAAAAACCATATAGACTTGCAGTAAAGACATGGGAACTTCTTTTTTTACGGCGTTTTTATTGGTCGACTGGTCGTATTTTTTTCTTGGCCAATCAGTAAGAGGCAAGTAAGTGGAAGCCACAAATCCCACAATGGGAATGCACCTTCAATGGCTAACTCTGGCCTGATTACGGTTCAACAAATGACATGGTTATATACTATAGTCAGACCGAAGTGCTTAATAATATTCGCTATGGGTTGTTTAAGGTAGAAATGGCATGTAAATCAATTAGGCGTAACACAAATCTGTTCCTTCCTGTATTCCTTCAACGATTACTGAATGTTTACGTCTCAACAATTTCATGTTCACGTAGGTAAGTGTTATTCGAGCCTATCAGCCCCAAGCTTTGTGACATACTCGACAACTGTATGGCAGTGACTTCTGTTGATAAAACCGATTTGTTTTGTTCCTCAGTTACCTGTGACGTGTCACTCAGACTGTCAGTTCCTTTCTTTGGAGTTCTACCTGGTAGTAGAGCCTTTTCCAATAAAACACGGCATGACACAAGAACAACTCGTGTCTTCCATCAACGCTCCCAACAACAACCTGCTGTCAATAGGCGGCACCATAGCCGTCTATAATTTTCCAGACGGCTATGGACAAGTCTTTCCTTTTCATGGAAGAAAATTTGTTAGAACTCGTCCGGTGCATTTCTACTTTTCCAGGAAAAATATCGATATTTAAGTAATCCTCTCTCCTTATGGACAACTCCAGTCCCCATCAAATTCACCAGATTCTTAATCCAGGACGAACTTATTTTCCACAAAGGTTTGAATAGAATAGCGGTTTCTGAAGTAAACATTTTGAGGACGAAATGCAGATAATGCTGGATTATGATTCCGTGAAATTTGGTTGTGCTTTATTGTATATGGAAAGCGTAAGATGTAGATAAACATAAATTTAAAACAAAAGATCTATGTTAGTTGTCGTTAAATTCTGGCGCGATTTGTAGTCACGAAATGAATTCAGGGGATTTCCCTATTTGAGAAATTTTGATTGGTCGACTGTTCTGTACTTCATTATCGACCAATCGAAATCCTGCAAATAAGTTGTACTACGAATCATACCATGAGAATTCGCCTTTAAATGATGGGATTTATCCATAGTCGAAAGAAACACTGGCAAATGGTTATGATACCATGGTTAACTGTCAACAGGCAATACAGTATCTAACTACGTAACTTCATATTTTGCATTGTACTAAGAAGTTCCCACGGGATGCGTCTGGGATTTCATGAGTTTATTTCTCAAGGGTAACATTCGTCAGATATTTCATTTCAAATGTGCTTTTCTGTACAGTTTATCTATATACAATGATCTTGCAGTAGGTTCACACTATGTAGATTTTGCGAAGAAGGGTTATTTTAAGATCAGTTAATAAACATACATTGCATTGACATGTTATTATTGAGACTTAGTCGGACGGCATAATAACATATATGGCTCTTACTTACTCTAAAACGTATCTAGTATAGAAAAATATACATGTACAAAAAAGACTTTTGTCAGACTAGCGGAATCGAGTTATCAGGAAAACAGTTATAATCCATGTTTTAAACAGTGATATGATTGATTGGTTGATTGATTGTCCCGTACATTGGTGTTTTGCGCTGTACCCAACGGCATGTCGTTTAAGATAAGATTTACCAAGCCACACGAACTCAAATATGGACTCAATTCAGAGTGTGAATTATTTTGCTACATTGACAAGATAATGTGCCTCTTCTGCTAAGTTAAGGAAGCATGACGGCCCTATGGTATACATGTAAATATTTCTAGATATTGAAATACACAAGTGTTCAAGGAAATCACCTTGCTACCATACAATAGAGATATATATAATTTGAATAAATGAAGAGGGTAAATCTGCTTGTCTACATCGGGATTCGAACGCAGGACCTTTGGGTATGTATATTCTTTGTTTTCTTACAAGTAACCAAACTGGCACAGAATAGATGAATCATCTCATGTTCTAGATAAACTCCAAGAGATAATTTTTTAAAAATATACGTTAATCTCGGGTTGTTAAAGGTAACATATACAGACATCTCCAGAGAATGTAATGAGCAATAGAATGGTATGTAAAGTATAGATAAATGTATAACCCACAAGATATTCAGTATGGGTTAGGATTAAATCCACCTACAAACTAGTAGTTCCGATATATAGAATTTAACCAATGAATAAAGGCAGTAAAGAGAATTAGTGTCACAATATGCATGACATGATCGAAAGAACAACGTCCTGAAAATCTGGTTTTGAACTTCCTGTCATTGAATGGATACACAACAGTATTGATAAATCCCATAATACTGTCCTATTCTAAAGGAAAACTGCAAAATACAGACATATAAAAAAACACATTTACTGTATATCACTACAATGTCACAGATTAAAGTGATAATACGTGAAACTATCTAAAATAAAAAACACCCCAAAACAACAACAACATGTTCCTGACACATTTTAAGAATAGAAAAACATTAATAAGACACTTCTAAACTCGACACTTTACCAAAGGCTATGCAAAGCACATCAACTTCGCCTAGACAAAGGTTGCATGGATTTATATTAGAAAACACTCACCTCCATCTGCGTAAGTTTCACAGCCATAACCATCCTGGAATCCGTTACTCCAGGTGCCAGCGTACCTAGCTGATGATGAGGTACTCTGTCTGACGCCATAGCGCCCCTTAAAGCCTTGAGTCCACTCCCCTCGGTATACCCAACGACCTTTGGCCTCCACCCCTACACCATGCCGTTTACCTTGGAACCATTGCCCTTCGTAATTGTTTCCACTTGGCCACGTGTATACACCAGATATTTCGAAACCGTACTGCCAGGCCCCAGAGTATTCTCCCTGGCCCTTGGGCCCTGTACAGACCCCATGGCCGTGAGCCTTCCCTTCCTCCCAACCGCCGCAATACGTGCCCCCGTCTTCGAAATCATAGCGGCCACCTCCAGAAGGCATTTAGATGGTTTTATCGATGCCCACCGTCACCATAGAGCTACCGAGGAATGCTAATTAATATACGAAGAGATGATGACACAAGATGGAATTTCCGAAGTTAACCGAACTAATAGCACAAATCCGTGGTAGATTATTTGGCCTGTTATCTAGTTCATCTACCGGTACATCCTATGAAGCCTGTGAGGAATGTTTCTTTGAATTTCAGACATTGCTCTTATCGCAGAATGGTAAAATCCGCCCAATTCCAAATCCTGGTTAATCACCTCTGGGTGCAAACAAGGAGAGATGATATCGGCCGTAGTTCACTGTTAGATCTTCAAAGCCGTTTCCAAGTTCCAATACTGCAAAGATGTTACCGATGAGAGATGATTCAAAGCTGTAAGGTCAAACATGTACCAGGGTGAAGGTCATAGATACATCAAGGGTAGAAGACGAGATCCCGCGTGGACAAGTGTTCAGTAATTGCCTGCCGGAGTTAGAAAAAAAACAGAACCAAACATTAACTATTACGATGCATCTGACTCAATAACATTACTCATACAATAGTATACAACAATATCCATAGCAGCAGTACGTGGCACCAGAAAAAAAAATGGACAACGAAAACAACACATTTTAAAACGCGTTACTTGGGAATGAATACAATAAAGGTATATATTGATCGAATGATTAACGCGAAAGTCATTCGTAGACACATAGCCAACTATATAGACATACACGCGACTATATCTGTCATTAAAACCAACATAAAAAGGTAAAACTACGTCAAAACACTACATATTTATCATTGAATTACAGTTACATCGGCAACACATTTGATTAGGTATTTACACACACATATATATATATGTTTATATTAACTTATACTGGTATAGTATGTAAATATAGGAGCAGGTAACGGCTGGCAGTGCGACTAGCTTCTGCACGTAAACCTTACCAGGCCGTGGGGATATCAACAGGATCAAACGCTTTAAAAACCACGCAATTATTTGGTGATGACATGTTAAGATATACGAGGTAACATACGTTAAACATTTGTTAAGCAGTACTTAATAAGAGACTAAATGATATACGTACAGATTATTGGGCATCCGTCCCGATGAAATGATGGTAAAAATGGCGAACCTCTATGCATTTAACGTGTGTCCTTCCTAAAGCTTTGCCGTCTGAGTCGAGGGTCTAGCGAGTCTTCACGGTTGATACACCCTAGTCACGGCATTGAACAAGCCCGGTGTTTTTCGCCTGGGCAAGGTGATCAGAAAGAGGGCATACGGACTAGTCGATAGGAGCCCTACCCCACGGGGAGAGAGGCGAGGCCGTCAGTTGGGGGGTTGAGGTTACCAACCTCTTCGCCTTAAAACACAACTCAATACTCCTGCACGCAGTGAATAAATTATGTTGAAAGGCGGCCGCCATTCGCTGACTTGCCAGCGCAGATGCTACTGAGCTTGCTAGCTACATAATTATCCATATATGGGCGCGCGAGTCTATTGGAAGACGGCTGCTTATACCGTTAGAAGGATGAAGCGGTTAGTAGTGAAACACCGCACACTATTCATTACCTTTCGACTGCAGCAGGAAGACGAGCCAAGCTATCTCTATCTACATACTGTTGTTATCAGTGAGACGTATACATCCTTACAGTTAACATATAGTCTACACTGGCAGGCATGTATCTACAACAGCTAACGGCAAATGAACAAGATACGTACATACAAATGCCAACCGGTGTAGCCAAGCATTTCGCTGCTGTAGGCTAATCATTAAGCGTGAAATCATGGGGTTATAGTCGTTGAAATACCACCACGCTAAAATAAATTGCCTACTGTTCGTGTACCTAAGCAATACCTAAAGAACCGCAGTATTTATATTAAAATTTACTCTAGTCATTAAGCAATCTAAACCAGTTTATACGGGGCATTGAGTACTTGTTTTAGCCTCTAGCGCGCTTAAAATGCGCAACGTATAAGCTGTATTACTGCCACCTCGGCAGTATTACGATTTGTGAAATCTGACTGTAAATGTATACAGGCCTACCGCTAACGGTAAATAAAACAACCGAAGCGTGGCCAAATTGTAGAGACAGATTTACCGCATACAATAACCGTTACGACAGATTTATCTAATCTATTATAGCCTAAATACAAGCCGTGGCGCGTGCAGTACGTGTCATTACACGGCGCACCTGACTTAAGCTCAATCAGGAAGGTAAGGTGTAAACATTATAAATACGTGTTAATAATATCTTCCTCTATGTTAATCGCTGTTGTAATCCGACGTAATCAGTAACGTGGATCGATCGTGCAGCGGCACAAATCTCTGCGGACTGTCAAACATTACCAGGCTCGTGTAGATCTCGATTAGGTGTTATCAGTGCAGTCCGGCAACCAGAATCCTACAAAGTAGTGTCGATATATACAACAGGCTACAGACTCGTATAACTTATACATCGATTCCTAAAATCTACAGCACTGATTAGACAGGGAAGAGCGTTGATCGGTTTGTAACGCGTCAAGAAACATAAAGGCCTACATTTCTTGCAGTAACAAACAAATCTTTAGGGTGGAATTAGTGTACAGTTTTTAACTGTAATACCGCAAAATAGGTCTGTGTACCTTTTTCCGGGGGGGGGGGGGGGGGGGGGGGGTTTTGTTTAA
>JAQQZZ010121250.1:0-14556 GCA_030265115.1 Mopalia vespertina
AGAACAAACCTCTGGTAGTGTTGTGGCGCACATCATTCAATTGAATGGGGCCGCCAGACAAATCAATAGTAGTAGTATAGTATCAAATTAAACAGGCTTGAACTTTTATTTCAACCATTTTGTCTACAAGTACGAACAGACCAAGCCATACAGTAAACGTTCAGTATTTTATAACGGGATGAAAACTAAAACGTTTAATAAGCGTGCAGCTAAATATTTGCTTTGGGGAAAGCGATTTAATTGAGACTTTCTTACGTAACAGCTGAGTAGGCCTATTGACAAGATGTGATCAGGGTATAATATCACGATTCATAGAGGACATGTAAACCATAAATTGAATCACATAAACATTCTTGTGTTCATCTTTAGAACATGTACCTATTTGTTCTTTTTACAGTTTTGTGATATTTTTCTCCAACGACAAAATTTAATTACAGCTCCATTGACCTAAGTTTTGTGGTTATCTGTTTCGATGCGCCCTATAGGTACCGGTGTATCTTCAAAATAATCACACAGGCACAGGGGAATCGATTAATTAAAACCTATTATTTCATGGTCCAGATAAACTCCCAGAGACAAATTTTCCAGTAGGTCATTTATATGTATAGATGTAAATCCACATATATATGTAATACATGGTACAACCTGAGTTTAAGACCTACTACATAATCTTCCCTCTGGCTAAAGCCCGCCGCAAACGAGCGACTCTCCGTCGGCGAGTAAAAGCCTCTAGGAAATCGTTCCGTGTGCGGCGGACTTGCGACGCGACTAGACACTGTCGGCGACTAGTCGCAAGGGATCACACATGTTGATATCTTGCAACTCGTCGCCGACTTATCTCCTCTTGTGCGTCAAACATGCGACAGAAAATCGCAGCCATAAGTTGTGCATCCAATCAGTAATCGAGATAGAGTCACATGATTTAACTTTATGTAATATTGACGCATGTATAATAAGCTAGCTCCGTCGCCTGTGCCCATACTGTTTAAAATCAAAGCTAAAATTTAAATGCAATTTTCAATGAAAGTCATTTAAAAAAAAATCATGCCATGTGTTATAGTCACGTGGTATAAATGTCAGCTGACTTTGGAAGAATCGCCGACTCAGAATCGCTCCGTGTACGGCAAAAGCTGTCGCCGACGGAAAATCTCTTGCAATTAGTTTCCGACGGAGAATCGCTCGTGTGTGGCAGGCTTAAGGGTAGTTTGTTTAAAAAGTAGCATTGCTGTCTTTTTTTATTACACTGGAAGAAAATTAGGTTTGCAGCAGTATCAAAACACCTAACATTTTATGGTTAATTGTGTGTCAATAATTTTTGGGAGTACACCGCCGTCATATGAGTGGAATACCCTTAAGTACGGCGTAAAATTCCAATAAATCGACATCCCTGTGCTAGTGTAATTGTTTTTATGGAAATTAATATTACAAGAAAATCATTCAAGTTTGCAGTTATTTTTATGTGGAATATAGTTTACGATATAAGAAGGATCAAAACAGTTCATAAACGCATCAAAATTAGTTGCTGTGTTGGCTCTCATTTTATATCATAGTGTTAAACTCATTATATTACTGAACCGTGACGTCACAATAAATGTTCGTAAAAGCCCATTCTACGTAATACCTAATTTGGATCCAATAACATAGGAGAATATATAGTTGAAATCTTGTCGAAATTGAGTATTATAAGCCTAGGTGTGTTATTTCTAGAATCGTATTCTATAATTAGCATAGACGAAAGTCGAACAACAACTGTGGGAATTAAAATTGGCCCATCAAATTATATTTATTTAGAGTGATACAATGTCCGTTTGCATCACGTTTGAACCAAAGCACCATATGGCTAAGTAACTTCGTTTTGTTTGATTGGGGTTTAGCGCCGTATTGAAGGTTAATTCACGCAGACGACAGCGTGCCAGCCAAAGGGGCGAAGGAAACCACCACCAACATATCTGGCAACAAAAAAAGACATCCCGGGGAAAATAAGGGACACTCACAGGACAATACAAAGACTTCACAAACATATCGGGTTCCTGTTTCTCTTAAGTTCTGAAAGCACACTATTTGGAGTCCGTTACAGAAAAGTCCTATAGGATTGACAAACGCCTATAAGATGATATCGGATTTTTCTATAAGGAGTTGAATTGGCGATAATTATTACCAGTAACTGGATTTTTTTTGTTGCATTCGATTAAGGTTTTCCATCGAACTTAAGGTTATTTCATTTTAACCAAGATAAATCAGCTACTTATTATGTTGATGCAAAGACCATCATAACACGTCAGTTGTTGGCTTTGTTTGGAGCATGCTGATTCTTTGTTTCACCTTTAATTACCTACTGTCCACAGTACGTATTATGCTGACTATTATCAGCTTATAAACCAAGGATTTTGTATGAAAATGAAGGTAATTGTAACTATAATTACCCCAGGATTGCGTGTAACGTCGTGTAATCCTTCAACGTCAAAGTTACTTTACTAAGTGCTCATTACCAGATAATTATGATTATACCATATAGCTGTGATCTTGTTACATACTTGATACTTAATACTGTGGTCTGTTGACACGCTATATGTTCTCTTATATAGGAGTAGTGATTTTCACAATAATATTTATATCAAGTAGAAAATTTGCCTCATTGGCTTAGTTTGTTTGCGGCGCGTTGAAGTCAAACTGTCTCCTGGATGACCAGGTGCGCGCAAACTATCAAAACCAGGGATATTAACGCTACATATTGAAGCTACCTTAGATACATGTTTGATGAAAATCCTTCTTATTATTGAACTAAGATTCTTCTTGTGGTTTGAACAAAATCTGTATTATTGTCTTTATAATTTATATTGATATATCGATGTACATGCATGTAGTAAGATGATCTGTACAATTCTGTGTATCAATAGGAAAAAAATAATAATCCGATGCAAGAATGACAATAGTCTGTAAGATTACTAGACTTGTGGCGGAGTTTATAAAGTTTAAATTATGTGATAAAACTTCGCATACTGGTTTAAAATATATAATAAAAAGCAGACGTAAAGTAGCACCCTTAGAGTGTTGTAATTAACTGTCGTATTCATGGACCACTTTTCAAGACATAATGCGCTTGTAATCGATCCATGTAATATCCTATTAGCACCGTAAACGGATCGGAAATTGTCCGGCGTATGTTCTATGGGCTTGCTAAAGCCGGCGGGCAAATAAGCCTGTCTTCAGTCTTTAGAGAGGAGAGTGGAAATCTCGCGAGAATAGACGAGATCTGTCATTATGTTTCTCACGCTTTCAGTCTGTCCACTTAGTTATTGTGCTGGTATAATTCTAACAAGCTGTTATTCAGTGGAAGCTGGTAAATTCTAATACCCTCCTTTTCTGTTACAACGGGAAAATTGTGACGGTATTGAAATTCTCAAGATTTGAAGTGGAGAGAACTCTTCGCCATTGAAGACGCACATTTCCGGTAGTACATTGGAAAACCGGAAGTGTCAGTCAGACCAATTAGGAATGGTTTCACCCACGCTAGGGTTCCGTTTTTTTTCACATGGCATGTAGGTCCCAATGTGCTATAGACATTAGAAACGTGCTGAGTTCTCCCCAATAAACTCAACTATCACAGCAAAATTGACACAAAAGATATTTGAATACATTTTGGCTCCATGGACGATACGATCCTGTTCTATTGTAATTTTCACGTATGACATTGTTAAACGAACAGCCTCTGATATATATCTGCCAATTAATAGGGTAAAACAAATTTAATTATTGTTGCGATAGTATTTACAAAGATTTGATTTTTTGTCGAATTTGTGTATTAGTTGACGCAACGTAGAAAACATAAAAGCATGCATTAGTGTCCAAATTAATATAAAAGCATTTTAATACAAACTATTTTTTGTTATATTTTTTAAAATTGAACAATAAAGGTTCTATAGCACATGACATTAGTAGAAGCCCTTTTTTGGCAGTCTATCAAAGTGTTCCTGTAGGATACGCGCTTAACCATAGGCTTCAACAGATTGCTTTGGAATCCTCCCGTGGGTTGAAAGCCGTTGTACCATTGACGTTGTACCTCGTCTTACCTGGCTGTTACGCGAAAAGAGACGCGAAGTCGTTATAGCTCGGGGTCGGTATCTAGCGGCCAGTCGTTCGCTTAGATCTGTCAGTCAACAAGTGCTGTGGCGCGGAGGAGAGTATATTTGCTGATCGTGTATTGATTGTGTACCGTACAGAGACAGTCTCTAAAGTAAAGACTGTTCAGGTGATAGCTTTATCCAGATAATTTTTTCAACACCAGGTGAGTGTGACATTTTAATTCATTTCCTTTCTATTTTTACCTATTTGACCCCACGTAAAATTTTAATTCAATTCTATAAATATTTCCATGAGTTAATCAACAATCTAAATCGTGCGTTTTGCTTCAGTGCGGTTCACTTTACGTGCGAATTTTATAGGATAAAAAAGGTTCTTACCTCAACTGTGAAAACAACAGTTTTTTAAATTTCTCTTCTTACAACAAACGATCCCGGGTTTTAAATAAAGCCAAAGGTTCTTATTTTACGCATAAGAACAACGGATTCTTACTGCACATGTGACTTTCTATCTTAAAATGAGATGCCGGTATTACTTTTAAGAGCAAAAGATTCTAATTCAAAACAATAAACAAAAGATTTGTACTTTGAATGCGATATCTGTAAAAACAATAGTGTCTCACTTAACCTATTATAACTCATCAGTGTCGGGCTTCATTTGAGGTACAAAATATTCTTATTTTCAAGACAGTTAAACAACAAATTCCAACTACAAATGTAAAAACCAAGTAATCTGATATTTAATGTAACATGAAAAATGTTGGAAATTTAAAAGATTCGAGTTACTATGTAAAAGCAAAAGATCCTGGCTTAACATGTAAAAACAAAAGAGCCTGACTTCAAATTCAAAAGTTTAAATTCTGACTTAAAAGCAAAATAACCTAACTTAACATGTGAAAACAAAAAAGTCTAGTCTTCAAATTGAAAAGCGAAAGATACTGGCTTAACATGTACAAACAAAAGAGTCTGACTTCAAATTCGACTGCTAAGGATTCTGACTGACAATGTAAAAATAAAAGATTCCGCTTTATAATTAAAAACAAACGTTTCTGGGTTTCAAATTAAACAATCTAGAAATTCTGACATTAAATGTAAAAACAAAAGATTCTGACTGAACATGTAAAAGCCAAATTTTTTTTCTCAAATGTAAATAAAACTAAAGATACTGGACTCGTAACAGAAACGTATGTCACATGTAAAACCTAATCTAATTAGCGAACAAGATCCATTTTTACAGGAAAATGTCTGCTTCCAGCTTCCATCGGCTGGTTCCACTTTGAGGGAACGACAAACCTATGTTTTTCGACTTGAAAACTTTATATCCAATTAATACATTCACATTACTCATTCGATAGTATAATCGATAATCGAAAAATTACATAAAAACACGAATCATAATTATTAAAAAGAGACAAATGGTCTTGTAGAACTCTAAGGATGTATTCGTCGATTACACTCAGTAACTGTCGACCTCTCCAGACACCTTTTAATAACTGATCTAGTGAGAAGTGCTCTAAATTATTTTAAAACGTTTTTCCAGTTTTGTATAGCATAATAAATATAGAACACAAAGGGTCATAATGGCGTGCAATTAACTAGACAGGATTTATTTCTAGATGACGTCCGTTATTTGCTGTTGTTGTGTTAACAAATGCCAGAAAAAAAGTATTCTATGACATTTAGAATAATAGAAAGTGCTCGCACGTTACAATAATTTGCTACATTGCAACAGAGCTACAGGGCTTATATCAGACAGGATTAACGCGTTGTTAAATACTGATTTTTATTGCTTAAGTGCTCTTCCATTGTTTGATGGGATGTAGGAATTGTGCTCAGATTTCCAGTCGTCATGACAATTCGCGGAATAAAAACGTACATTTACTTTCATTGTGCTAAACATGAATCAAATTTTGATTGAGATGTGCAATCCGTTCATAGTAAATCCTATAAACAAAACAAATGTTCCCTACATCTACTTCAATTGAGATAAAATGTGAAGAAGGTTTCCACAGGTGGGCTAAGCGTGTAGTTTTGGTTGGACCAAGCTAGGGTTAAGTTAAAATGTTGAGTAGGCAGAGCCGGGAGCTGTATTCTCTGGAATGCTGTCGGTCCGGTTCTTGTCATTAAATCCCTCTTGGTCATTATCACTCATAAGCTCTTAATCATTTTTACAGGTAAATGTCGACATACTGTAAAACGTACGCAAACCACTTAATGATGTAACAAGTATGATATATAAAGGTATACTAATTTGTGTGATGTATCTATTACATACCTGCTAATTATACTGATTGTTTATTTGCGTGGAGAAGAAAGCAAAGCAACACTTTCTCTATTTATTCACCTGATAAAGAAACTGTGATTGAATAAAAGGACTGCTAATGATGGCATAGTAACATACCAAACACGATATAAGTGAATATGTTTTACTTACATGAGTTAATTTGGGCCTATATTTATATATTTATATATTTACATATATTACAAATAGTTCAATCGAAATATTGAATAATTAGGTATCTCATAGATTCTGCTAATTTGTAAGTCAACATGTCTGCAATTAATTACGATAGAATCCACAACAAAGAACACATTGAGCTTAAATGGCAACGAGAAACTTAAACTTTGTTCACCTGGCGTAACTTTTATTCTAAAGAACGTATTCAAAATGTTGGGCATAAGTGATTGGTGCAGATAAATATTTAACATGAGGCCTACCAGTTAAAGGGTATTCTGTATAATCAATTCCATTTGTTTTATTGAATAAAATGATTATCATATCTTGAAAAAACATTCCTTTAATCAAACATTCTGGTGACAAAATAAGCCCATTCAAATAGAAGATTCCGTATAATAGTATTTGTGATTATAACAACTTTCATTACAATACAGAGATCAAATCCTAAATATTTGAATGATATATCAAATGAATAATTTTTGTGTCTTTTAGAGAGTAAAGATTGACAGTATTTTCGTTATTATGGGATAACACTTTCTTAGTTTGAACAGATTCAGGAATTTTTGCAGGTTGAAACCCGTCCGGGAATCGAACCCACCACCCTCAGAGTTAGGCACCGAATCGCCAGCAGTAAATGCAGGCCACCTAGACCACTCAGCCACCCAGCCTTCATAGAAGGTTAGTCAGCTGGAGTCTAGATAGCGGACATTCACTACCCCTCTGACATGTTCTTATAGATGAGGTTGTGAAGGAAGTGGGAAATAACGTTTTCACTCAGTCCCAAACATCATTTGTCTGTGTATTTAAGTTTATTGACACATGATAGTAATCCAGAGGGTTGAAAATCCCATGGTCGCCTGGCTTGTAAGTGTTACATTATAAATATAATGCTTTGTTGACCAAATGACTGGGTTTTTTTTGTGTTTATTAATTGTGTCAGTGATACATGGTCATTGAAGAAAAATAAAGAACAAATAAACCATATTAAAAAATGGATTGACCTCATCTCGATTAACACTTCATAAATTGGGAAAAAGTAATTTTGTTGATAGAGTATTTTATTTACTATCAAACTCTTCCATGTGCTCACTAGCCAGGTGAAAGCACAATTAATTTACAGTCCGGTTGTTTGTATGCATGTATGAAATTTCATATATTGACGATTAATGGTGACGTATCAAGGTTACCATTATAAACACAATGGTATCTGTTTTTAGAGAAACGACTAGTGTGATCATGGCATGACAGTTTTTATCTATTTTAACAATCATATACAAATGTTTTAATATCAAGGGATTTATACAAGTTGTATGTGAGGATAATATAAATGTCATTTTCTACATGCTATTGGATTTTCTTCATTACAAATGTATACTTGAATACAGTTTGTTAATATGACATTAATAAAACCTACACAGTTGTTTTGGGTAATCAAAAACATGAATAGTGACTGAAACAGTTTTAGAACTGATATGAGGTGTTCTAAACACACTAAGGAGGGGTGAATATATTTTCCAGCAACAGGATTTGAACATTCAGTGTTTAAACAGGCCTTCTGATTTGAAGTGTGCTATCCTATGCTTTAACACAGATCACTCGTCTCAATTCAAGAGGCCTGTTGAACCCAGAGGTTGACAGAAGTCTAATCTAATTGAAATTTGATATCGTGTTCAATATATGAACGCCCTCCGGCTAAGGGCAGTTTGTTTGAAGAGTAGGAGCACTGGAGGAAAATTATCTTTCCAACATTATGAAAACTCTTCACATCTTGGTTGTGCTAGTGTCAATTATTGTTGGAATACACCGCCGTCATATAAGTGAAATACCCTTAAGCATGATGTAAAACAGCAATCAATCAATATATGAGGAGCAAAGTGGCATGTAGATTGAACAAAATATTCTGTTTGGCCCAAAACTATTTAAAATCTGCCAATTTCAAAGAGAAGATAATCAACTTCAATGGAAAAAATATTCAATATTGGAGGAATTATTAAATTTTACATAGTAGAGTTTGTAAGAGATTGACTTCTATCAAGCCCGCTAAATGTGCACTCTGAAATGTTAAAGATCTATGGAAAATGAGAAATGAAGGTCTATTAATGATCTTAGGGAAAACATCGCTTCAAAGCTGGTAAGGGAGGTAATTTAACCTTTGAAAGGTGGTCCTGTTATGTCACAACATTCCTGATAGTGGCGCTTAGAAATGACTTCACACACATTTTTCCAATGTGATGTTACTAAAAGCACCATGAATCTTGACCGTTTTGACATCCGAGGACTGCCTGCAATGTTCACTTTTTGACATTACAAGATTCCATTTATGTGTCTAAAAGTTTTAATTTTCTTAAATTTGTTGTGAGAAAATTGTGATATTTGTTTATGTGATGTTTTATTTTAAAATTTTGACCACTTTAAAAAAAGTAATACTTGTGCTTATATAAGAATTTGAAAATAACAACTTGAAAGCATATAATCTTTATTTTCTTTGTGGATTAAGAAATATGTTTTGTCTGTTTTAAAATCCACTTTGTTGTGAGTGTACATGTATATGTAGGCCTACCTATTTATTTTATGCTATAGGCAAATCTAATTATTTTAATTTCTGATTTTTCTGATCGAGCTAAAGCAATGGTTTTATTTTTATTTTTTTGTGCAAAATGTGTTCTGACTATGGCTTTCGTAAGCTACACTGAATCACTTGTACTGAACGTGTGATAGATTTTGTTTCAAGCATTTCTGTTATCTTCTTTTTTGTTAGGGTCAATTCTTTATATCTGGATTAATGACCTGACCATTTCAGTTTATTGAATGTTATTTTATTTCAAACTGAATTTTCATGAACTGCTGTAAAGTTCTATAACTGTGAGCAAACTTTATTTTACGTGAAATAATGAATGTATTTGTTCAAGAAATATCAAGGCTTGCATTCTAAAAATCTCAGGACTTTTTTTGATTTCATGTTTTTTGGTCTTAGGTTTGCACAAAAGAAAGTTTTAAATTAAATCGAATTCGTTTTTTGACGGGAAAGGATGCACTTGTTGGATTAGCTAGATAATGGACCCCCATATCTGCTTGTTGCAATTCACAATAAAACATGGAATGTGCTACCTGGTTGATTTGTTGCAAATCCTTTCATTATGATTAATTCTCCTAATGATTCACTGCTTATCTCCAGTAGTGTAATAGCAGTAAAAAACAAAACATCATAGACAGTGATAATTTTTTCTTTATTTTTTAAAGTGTTATAATTTAAAATTTTAAACGAAATTATCTAACCCACTCTATTCCAAACAACATTCAACTGTCCTCGTTTAAATAATTTTTTTTTTAACCCTGTGCATTTTTGTATTATCTCATTAATTTACCTGTGATACCGGTTGAAAAATTGATGTGGTCTGCATGCAATTCTAAATGTAAGGAAAACTTGTTGGTACATACAAATTGTTTTGGATAGGAACACAGAAGAAGAAATTATCAATTTTTCCAATTTTATTTTAACAACATCGTAGGACACTTGATTCCTATCTGAAATGTGGTGTATATGTGGTTAACAGGCATCTTTCTGTTATACATTTTTATTGTATTTTCCGTATCATAATGTGTTTTAATAACTTTTCACATCTTAACTTTGTTTTAATTTTTGTTTCAGGATTGTAATATAAAAAAATGTCCGCGCTTTATACATTTTTCTTTTTGGTAGTGCCATTGTATTTGCATTTTATTACAGTAAACTGCATGTCAAAAAGTGCTCTGCCTATATTTATTTTTTGGAGCAAGAACTGCTTTCAAATTCATAAGATTGATTGGATTTTTTCTTTTTTGTTTTTTTGCATTTTGTCATGTTTACCCATTTGATTGAAAAAGCATATACCGTTTTTCCTTTATCATTTTGTTTAATAAAGATACCTGTTTAGACCAGATATGGCACTGTATGGCGTGAGTTTGATGTGTCCCACTGAACTCTAGTATGGAATTTTCAAGTGTTCCAAGTTGGGTAAGCCCTCTGGCTAAGGGCAGTTTGTTTGAAGAGTTGCAATGCTGTCTTAGCAATGGATGAAAATGAACTCTCCAACATTATTGAAATGCTTCACATCTTTTTTGTGTTAATGTCAATTATTGTTGGTATACACCGCCGTCAATCAATCAATCTATACCTCCTGCTCCATAATGGGTCCACAGCTAGATTACGGTTACCATGGTGCTCCATGAGCTAAAGGGGGACAGCTGCCCGATTTCTGGTGTCTTCAGGACACACTGGTCTAAGACATGTCATATGCGTTGTCAGGGAAGTTTCATTTAGTGTTAAATTGAAAAGTTTGAAAATTAATTATTATCACACATGCCTATCTGTAATTGTTTTGCTGTACATTTCTTCAAGGGCAAATTCGGGTTATTTTTGTTAACTTTGCACCTTTGTGTCTAATACGTTTTATTTTTTAAAGTTGCTGTTTTTGCTCAGCATGTAAAACTAGTCAATAACAATATTCTTAACCATTGATTTGTATACTAAAGTCTATCCGATGTGCATGTTTTCTTTAAGGAGTTAACATTATCATAATTAATTATTTTTTTTATTTAGTAAATTTATTTTTGGTGTTTAATAAAACTCAAGGCTATTTCTCTTTGGGCTACTTGTCCAAACTGAAACACTTTTTGGGAAATGGCCTCAAATCTGTTGGTAATCAACACACTCACATAAGCTGGTAATTTTCATTATCACATCACTTCTGGCAGCATGTGTCAAGCATAGTCATTATCTTTAATAAGCATTGGAGGAACATTAATTTTCCAAGGAAATAAAACACTTCACATGTTATAGTTTTATTTATGCTATATAGACCTGCTGTTGGAGTACAAGTATGTAAAATAACTGTGAGCATGGCGTTAAACCCCAACAAGTATGAATATCTGCTTACTCAGAATGGCTACAGCATGTACTGAGAAACTGCTCTGCAAATATGCAATGAAGACAGGATGTGGCTCCTGCAATAACACGGGTGGCTTTTACTCATCATATTAAAGCAAGGAACATTTTAAAATGGACAATTTATCGTCATATAAAAATAAGTGAAATACCCTGGAGTAGGACAGTAAACCCCAATCAAACCGGCAAATATTTAAAGAAATATGGATTGTGGAGTTAGCCTTATAGCCCATAATACTCTTGATGTTCCGGAACCCGTTTGGTGGATTAAAGCTGTACTGAGAAATGTATGGTAAAGTGTATTACGTTGTTGCCCCTTAAAATCAATCTGATTTTCTGTGAAGAGCTTGAAGTCTGTTTAGTTTCATTAAGATTATTGATCATTTTGGTTTGTAACCTACCATAAACAGAAGGTCTTTGGTATGAATTTGTTAACCCAGAAAATGATCAAGATAACAACAAATTCAATATTGAATTTAGGCCTATGTAAAATGTATTTCTGCTTACCCATATGTACATGTATCTTGAAATATAGAAATAAAACCTGAATTTGTCAAAGTAATCTGATTCTAATTAAACAAAAGTTGCTAATGACTTTCATGTTACTTTTATTCTGTCAGTGTTGTTTTGGACCTCCTGGAAATTCTGTCATTTTACCATAATTATACTGGCGATTCCTATATGCGTATAAAGATATTAAAATGGACATTTGTCTCCTAAAATGCAAAGGGGTTAATTCAGTTTTGGTTATACTCAGATTGTGCTGAACTGATTTTAATGGGACTTTTTTGTTGTCCACTACTGTAGTTGGGAGAGGGTAAGGGAGGGGGATGACTAAAAAATGATACTCGGCGTATGTCCGTCTGTCACAAATGTTTGTGAACATGCTAGCTTGAAAACAAATTATCTGATTAACTTCAAACTTGATAGGCAGCTTCCTCCTGTTTAGATGACTAATGAGACTGCATTTCACCAAATTCTGAAAAAAAAACTGGCCGTTATTGCATAATGTTACGATGTTCATGCCTGTTTACAGGGGTTCATAGATGTCCAGTTTAACTAAATGGTAGTTAAATTGGAGAGTAAACTCAATTTGAGACATCATTTTAACGCATCGTTTTAAAAAAAACTCAATTCAGACTCCATTTCTTATGTTTAAGTTTGATCAAAATAAATAGTTGGATGTTAAAAAATGAAAACAATTCAATATGACAATAAAAAAACTGAATTTGTTCAGTAAAAAACTCAATATTTGGACGTCTATGAACCCCTGGTTTATGTTGTGAACACAAAAGTAGAGAATAAATTCACAGATTAACTTCAAACTTTAAATATACCCTGCCGTTAAGACAATTGATGAGATTGAATTTCATCAAATTCCATACAACAAAACAACCACCATTGCACAATTTTACAATATTCATGTCCGTATATGTTGTGAACACAGTTACTCTAATTACAAGTTCATGGATTTTCCGATAAACTTGAAACATATCCTCCCCCAAGTAAGACAACATTTGGGATTGTATAGCATTAAATTCTGTAAAACACAATGACTGCCTTTGCACAATTTTGCATTATTCAAGCCAATGTTTTATGAACACGATGATTTGAGAACAAATTCACAGAATAACTTAGAAGATAACTTTCTCCTACTAAGACAATGGATGAGGTCCCATTTCAACAACTTACGTAAAACAGTGTAGCCGCTATTGCTATTTTTTGTAATATTTACACCTACTTGTTGTGAACATCATAATTTGAAAACAAATTCACTTAGCTTTAAAATTGTAAAGTTGTACTGCAAGTGCTTCCCATTATGATAAAGGATTGGATTGCATTTCACCAAATTATGTAAAGCAAAATAGTCACGATTGGATAATCTTACAATATTCATGTATGTACAACTGTACATGTTATGAACACAATAGCTCTGTACAAAAATTCAGATTAAGGTCTTGCTGGAGTAAATCCCTTGGTCAATTTTTAGAACACCCGTTGTATTTAGTCTCTTCTGCAGAAGAATATAAATCTTTACCATATATATGTACATATTTTTACATATATGTGATTGTGGTGAAAATCCAATTATTATTTCTAATAATATTGCAAAATGAGTAAATGTCAACAGAAAAAAATAAACTGCATTTTTCATGGTTTATTAATCAAAGGGCAATAACAATGAGGCTCAATAAATTAGTGAGAAAATATTTACTAATTTTGATTAAAACGATTCTAGTGGATTTTTTGTCTATCCCACCTTGGAAAGTCTTATAAAAATGTAAAATACATGTACAACTTTTAGAAAACATTTTAAAAAATCAAGGACGAACTTATAAAAAATGAGGCACCATTTACTAGATCGAATTGTGCTCTTTACAACGGTGCAAATTTGAAGTTTCTAACATGACTACATTTTCCATGGCGTATTTCTAGAAAACTGGAGTCCGCTTTAAACTGAAGTGCCAGAAATAGGCAATTAAAGATTTGCGACTTGAATATATGATCATGGGAAAACTAAATTTGAGGCTCCAATTTAACTATTTGTAATTAGAATTTCGAATTATGTTTTTCACCAACATATAGTTTGAGTACCAAACTTTTAATCGAAGCGATAAAAAAAAATTTGGTTCATTTTGAGCCCATGGGATCCAGCAAGACCTTAACTAGAAACTTGAAATATAGCCTCCTCCTATTAAGATGGGATTGCATTTCACCAATTTCTTTACGGCAAAATGGCTGCCATTGCATAATTTAACGGTATTCCTGCCTATGTCGATGTGGTTGTATATCACCAAGTTTCACAAAAAAATATGGCCCGATATTGCACAAGCATGGTGATAAACACCATAACTAATACTCTTTGAAAAAAAACATTTCTCAAAGTTAAGTATGAAAAGGTGAGTTGATTAGGAATAATTTGTTGTTTTTACAACTATTGTTTAAGAAATGAGACTATGAAGAATCTGCTCAAAATTTTAGGCAAGTGCCAGAAGTAGGGAAAGAAATGCCAATATATCTGGCAGGTGGTTGGAGGGAGCTTCATGTTGCCCTGGTGCTCTCAGAGCTAAAGGGGAACAGGAAGCCGATCTGTT
>JAQQZZ010121261.1:0-12755 GCA_030265115.1 Mopalia vespertina
GTTTGATTGGGGTTTAACGTCGTACTCAAGGGTATTTCACTTATATGACGACGGATTGTCCACTTCACACTGCTCCTAGCCTTATAACGGTGGAAAACCGTGAGGAAACCTCGTAAAAACCACCAAAGACTCACTCATATACCTGATGGTCGACCGACGGACTCGATCCTGTGAACGGTACATTGAAGTAGGCTCAGAAAGCACACTCGCTAACCACTAAGCCACAGCCGCGGACCCAATAAGTGTTAGAGCCCAATCTTTTAAAAACCAGCTCTTCTTATGAGGTATGGCCACTGTTGGGTGTCTTCTTGAAGACATGTTATACTTCCATTAAGAATAATGACATTGTGCATGTTGATCCTGGGTCATCTGGAAAGCTTTCACCTTGGGATTCCAATTTTTCTACTTTATTTTATGTCACATTTCCCCTGTGACAACTTCAATACAGTTAGAGTCTACCAAATAAATGATCGATCTTTTGTGTGTTCAGGGGTTGAACAAACGGCAATATTGTGCATTAAATAGTAGTCAATAATGCTCATGCATGTACTTTAAATGACACATGTCTATAACTAAAGTCTCCCTTCAGTCTTAAATTGATAGAAACAAACAAGTCCAAAACAAAACATTTAGCAATGATTAATGGAGCTTTAAAAGACAATTGATTGTTGATCGATCAGGGTATACCATAATCAGCATTCCAAGTACAGTGCTTGACTTTAGAGAAAAAAAAGAGTATTTTTTATGGTAATTGCATTCGATAAATCACAATTTGAAGTCCTTACCTCCCCTTGTTGACTGATGATGGGGACTTGATAATCTAGCTTGATGTCACTAAACAAACACTCCAGGAAGATGTTAGCCACTCCAATCAAATTGTGATTTTCTTGAGATTCATAAAATGGATCACCCTTTACTGGAGGTCCTTGATCCTAAAAACAAAAAAACAAATAATTTTTATTAAATTTGGTTCATTTTTAGGTTCCTATTGTGTTCAATCCCTTCCCTACTTAAGGGAATTTCATTTGAAGCCAACACAGTCTTTTTGACAGGGTGTAGTCAATGCTTTGTTTTTGTTTGTTTGTTTAGTTGGAGTTCAATGGCGTACTCAAGGCTATTTTGTCCACTTCACTCTGTTCCTTGCCTAATTGTGGTGAAAAACCTAGAGGATATCTTATAAAAACCACCACCGTGATTTCCGGAGCCACATCGTGTGGTTCACTCATATACCTGAGGGTTGGGAGTGAATGCAGTTCATATACCGGGATGTGATAGCCAGGCTGCTGGCCCCTTTAACAGGGCAAGAGCACCACTTGCCAGTGGTTTTAGAAGAAAGACATACAACATGTCCATCCGAATCAAACATGAAAACTTACATATTTCTATTGAGGATAACACATGTGGAAAAATTGCAAAAGCATTTGCCAAAGAAAAGTATGTGATTATATTTTGGACATACTTGTTGGTTTAAAAGTACATACATCGTAACATGTATATATAACTTTATGATTACTTTTTAGAAATATATAAAACTTTCTGAATTTTAAAATATGATAAAGATTCAAATATTGGGTACTCCATTTGTTTGCTTATTTGATTGACGTCATACTTAAGGTTATTTTGCTCAAATGACGACGTGCAAGTCAAAGGTAGAAATAAATCACCCTTGACACCACTGGCAACAAACAAGACAAGACAGGACAATCACTGAACATAATACAAAGACATCACAAACAAATCAGCTTCATGTTGCCCCTTAGCTCTGAGAGCACCAGGGCAGCATGAGGCTCCTTCCTACCTGCCGGGATTGATATACTATAATAAGCATCAGGTGATTTCAAGGGCATCTTCAAAGTGTCCATGATAATTATTGTCGTGCCATTATTAAAGTACACATACACTCCAGAAAATTTGTTTAAAAGTGCCAAAAACAAAAAACAAAACCCACCCAAAAAAAAAGAAAAAAGCAAAGCATAAAGAGAACTGTAAAAGTCATACAATATGTCTGACCAGAGTGCCTAACCTGAAGTGTTTGTTGTTTGAAGTCTTTGATTAATTGATTATTTTTTCAATCCAAATTGTGACAAAAACAAGGGAAAATGTATCTTCTTCTTGTAATCTGTATTAATTTTAAAGGTGCTCCAGTGCCATGTAAAGAGAGCAAGACTACTGGGAACATACAGGAATCTAAGACAGAAGATGAGAGCCTGGTGGTTGATCTGTTTGTTTGATTGGGGTTCTACTTTGTACTCAAGGGTATTTCGATTATATGATGATGGATTGTTCATTTCACACTTTTTCATGCTTAAATATGTTGAAAAACCAAGAGGTAATAGAATAAAAACCATCCCACAATTGCCGGAGCCACATCGTGTGACTCACTCATATACTTGATGGTCGACAGACGGACTTGATCTTGGAAGTAGGATTAGTAAGCACACACGCTAAACACTAAGCCATGGACGAGTGCTTGGTTGAAGCTGCCATGATAACACAGTACATGGCTATTGGTAGTGTTTTTGGTAAGGATTTCTGAAGCCAGGAAGTCCCACTGAAACTCAAACACTAAGTCACCTAATCGCCAGCAATTTCATACGGTCACCTAGATTACAGGTGAGTGACCTTCTAAGCAGTTGGAGTTTCCAAACAGAATTAATTTGCAAATTTTTGCAGATTTAAAGAGAGAGAATTATTGAAATGGCAAAAATACTGTTAAAAAGCCACTTTCGGAAAATTGCCTGATAAACTATCTGGGCAATTTGGAAAAGCAATTTCCGACACTTTTTTCAAAATAAGCCTAAATTGGCCAACACAGCATTTCCAGGACAATACAAATAATAGAGGGGGATACAGTGTAGGATTCTTGGTCAGTTTTGGTATATTGGCAAAAAAACTGTAAGAGTAATCATTCAAAAATTACAAATTTCATTTCTTTTTTTCATTAAATTCTTAGGAGACATATGCCCAACCAAGACAGATGAATTCCTGTATAATAATTTGCTAGAGAAGTAGACATAGACTGAAATGAAGGTTTTTAAATAAATAAGAGGAAGAGGGCAAAAAAATTTCAATCGATAAGCTATTACGACAACATTTCCGGCTTGGAATGAGATTGTACCGTTTCTACATTAAGCCAAATCAGTAAGAAAAGAAATTGGAGACTTCTCAAAAAAGATACAAATAGGGGTTGAGAAGGAAAATGTCAGATGACAAGACCCCTTGAGAATATAATTATGTCTGGTAAGATGTATATGGAGATTTGTTCAAGAACTGAAATCTAAATTGTGTTAAAGAAACAAAGTTATTCTGAAAATTTCATCTTGTTATTCAAAAACTTTATACAAATACATTTGGTAAAATTCCATCCATGTTTTCTATAATTTAACTACTTACTCGGTCATAAATTGTATAATTGTTTGTTTTTAAATGATTAAAACACAAACTCCTGAGCTACTCCACGTAATCATTTACTTATACGAGCTTTAGGCCCACATGCAAGTGCTGTTCTCAAGTGAATAGAATCATGTACTTGAGAAAGACACCAGCATGTGGGCTGAAAGCTCGTATAAGTTAATGATTATGTGGAGTAGCTCAGGAGTTTGTGTTTTATTCATGTAATTCAACTCACGTATGAGTCTTAAACAATATAGTTTGTTTTTGTTGGAGATATAATGCCATGGTTGAAGTTATAATTATTTTACCTATATGGTGATGTGCCAACTTAATCAGGAAACTATGAAAAGACATGGCAGCCTTTAAAAGCAAAATAAAGGCACCATAACAAATTGGTTTGTGTTGTTCCAGAATTTAAAACAGAAAGCTCCCTCCAACGATCAATGCTATGATATGTTAATTTTTCAATAGAGACAGTTTTTGAGTTGTGTTGGATTACAAGGTTGAGGAAACTTTTGTTCTATTAGAATATTTACTGTAATGTATCAGAGAAGTCTTCAAACCAAACAAAGATGGGGTCCACTTTTTTTCTTTCTTAACAGAGTCAGATCAATAAACTATCATGGTGGAGTTTCCTCTCTGTAAAGAACTCGTTTCTTTTTCAATTAAGCTGAGTAAGAAAAAAGTCTGTGGCTTATCGACGAAACAACGTCAGGTTTGGTAATCATCCGTCAGATGCAAGAATCAGATTAGGAGAAAAACTTCAGACGACAAGATCCTGAGTGTGAAATTATCACTTTCTACACGGACCCTATTTCTACAACGGAAATCAGTCTTGAAGGAGGCAAAAAGTTCAAAGGTTAATCTTATACAGGTTAATATCAGTTCTCTTATTGACCAGGTCTTGTCTCAGCTTCACACACAAACAGTTGATTCTTCATTTTGAATTAAGGGTTTCAACTGTGAAAGACGATCCAAGGCCTATTTTTAGGTCAGATATTAGCTTTTACAGCACAATCTACGTATGGTTCCAATAACGATTTGCAATAAAGCTTACTACAGAAGACAAACTGTACAGTTTTAGAAGTGTGTATCTTTATCATGAACATTTGGGGAAAATGAAGACAATGGAAGACACTGCCTTGTATTAGTGTTGCAAAACATTGATTCCATTCATAAGAACAACTTGTTACCATTTCAATTTTAGACACATAGGCATTTTCTGAGTTACATACAAACATATTGGACATTTTTGTATTAAAGTTTTTCAACTGTGAAAGACAATCCAAATCTTATTTTTACATTGGATAATATAGTACGGTTCCGATTATGATTGGTAATAAAGAAAACTATGGAAGATAAACTGAACAATTTTACAAATGTGTGTGTTCATAATAAACATTTGTGAAAAATGAAGATTGGGGATTGATGGATTGATTGATTGATTGGTGTTTTACACCATGCTTAAGGGTATTTCACTTATATTCCAACTATAATTGACACTAGCACAACCAAGATGTGAACCATTTCCATAATGTTGGAAAGTTAATATTCCTCCAGGGCTAAGTAAAGACAGCATTGCTACTCTTCAAACAAACTGCCCTTAGCCAGAGGGCTGAAGATTGTGGACGACACCACCTTATATGTGTACGTTGTAAGTATAGTCAAAGTTACTGAGTCCCATCCTTAAAACATAGCTCAATAAAAGAAAAATCTGCAAAAGACATAGCAAAATTATGACGAAAAACTTACAAGCCACATAGCATTCTAAGAAACAAAGTTGCACACAACATAGCATTCTAAGAAACAAAGTTGCACACCATATAGCATTCTAAGAAACAAACTTACACACCACAAAGCTGTCTAAGAAACAAACTTACACACATAACATAATAACAGCAAAACTAACACATCACAGCAATGAATCAGCATGCAAAACTTGTTGATGGGTTAGTTTAACATCGTACTTCAGTCATTTTAGTTACATCTTGCTTGGAGTTTATGTGTGTAGCACCTTGACCCATGGTACAGGAATATCTTGTTTGCTGTTTATGTGTGTAACACCTTGACCCGTGGTACAGGAATATCTTATTTTCTGAATATGTGTGTAGTACCTTGACCCATGGTACAGGAATATCTTGTTTTCTGCTTATGGTTGTAGCACCTTGATCCATGTTACAGGAATGTATTGTTTTCTGTTTATGTGTGTAGAAATTTAATCCATGGTACAAGAATATATTGTTTTCTGTTTATGTGTGTAGCGCATTGAACCACAGTACAGGAATATCTTATTTTCTGTTTATGGTTGTAGCACCTTGACCCATGGTACAGGAATATCTTGTTTTCTGTTTATGTGTGTAGCAATTTAATCCATGGTACAAGAATATATTGTTTTCTGTTTATGTGTGTAGCACATTGAACAACAGTACAGGAATATATTATTTTCTGTTTATCTATGTAGCACATTGAACCACAGTACAGGAATATTTTATTTTCTGTTTATGGTTGCAGCACCTTGACCCATGGTACAGGAATATCTTGTTTTCTGTTTATGGTTGCAGCACCTTGAACTAGGGTACCCAAATGACCTGTCTTTTGTTTAAGTGTGCCACGTCTTAAGCGAGAGTACAGGAAGTTTTTTTTTTTATGAGTGTAGCCTGTGATTACAATATACAGGGATATGCAACAGTAAACCTTGATTGCAGAGGAAATCATGAACTATCTCGCAGAGTGCAGGAACTGGCGAGAATGCTATACCGGTTTGCGAGCGAAGAAGACCGTGTGTTGAACGAAAATTACTTGATTTCACTCTTTAATATTTCCATTTTACAGCTGCTATGAGAAATAAAAAAAAGACTTGAGTACATATAAACGACTATCTTTTATTGTAAAGAAACTAGTGTTATAACTTGAAAAAAGTTGTATTTGGGTCAAAACAATTTTATTTTGGATAAGAAAAACCTTGTATTTGCGGATAAAAAATGGCGGGCCATTGAAGGAAAAACAGGCGATCGGGACTCTTTAGGTGTCTCAAACCATTAAGGCAGTTTTTCATTTACCCCCATGTGATACATGTAAATCCGTCAAAGAGACGTTAATGCTTGTCAAGTTTCATTTACAATTCAGATACATTAATATGTCGATTATTTTTTTAGATTGCAAATAGTATATTTTAATATCTGTAATCACCTCTAATTTCGACCATAATATGGCTACTTAAAAAGTTAGTTTTAGGACCTAGGCATGGATCCTGGGGAACAAATTAATGTTTTCTGACAAATCCTGATGTTTACTAACTGAAAAATGTTTAATCTGCCTTCCAGGAACCATTTCTAAGTCCTTAAAATAAATTTTAAAGTAGCCATATTATGGACAAAATTTTAGGTGATTTAGGGTACTTGTTTTTTGGCCTAACTGACATTGGATATCAATAGAGGATAAGTTTATGCTCGTTCTTATATATCCACAGCCTGTATATGTCAATTGTTTATATGTTTTTGGGGACCTTTAAAACAACCAAAATTCATGAAGGAGGAAGACTGATGAGCATAAAACATAACCATAGTAATGCACATGCACAGTGACGACTGTCAAGTTCAGCTGTTTTCTGGAATCTGTATGGAAACGGATGAATGAGAACAATACCGAGTACCTAAGTTTATCTGGATTAGACCGAGGTTCATATCCCTGTATATTGTAATCCCATGTGCAGCACCTTACACCAGGGCACAGGAATCTAGTTTTACGTTTAAATGTGGCACACGAAACTTAAATAAACCTCTCACTAAAAAAGACAAAATGTAAGATCAACAGGCGGAGTGAACAACATTATCCACTATGCCAATGACGATGGGTGTACAAAAACTATCTATGAAGCATCTATGAAGTAAGAAAGCATGCCATGCGACACGGAACACAAACCCCATCTAGGCTGTCACTATCAGAGTCTATAAGCGGATGATATACCCTCAGAGGAAGCCCGCTCTCCTTCCTTTCCTCGTACATCTCTCGCATATCAATTATCTTATTCTCAAACTTCTCCATCACCCAGATCTGATTGGCTCGTCCTTTACGCTTCACTAAGATTGCAGGCTCACTCACAAATGCTCCTCTCTGAAACACAAATAAATAAAATTAATCTCAATTATAATCAAGTTGTGGCTAGATTTAGGTAATGTTTTGGGGTTTGGATTAAAGACGACAGGTTTGAATACTCGATTTGGTGACTGATTGTCCATACACAGAGGAAAACCAAGAGGAAACCTCATAAAAATTATCCCTGAGATTGCAGGAGTGCCCGAGTCACATAACTTTACTAAGTTAAGGGATTGATTGACTTGGTTGTATACTAATTATTCTATGTTCCAACAGTTATTGGTACTAACACAACCATAAAATGTGCAGTGTTTTGCTCAGTTATAAATATATATTCCTCTTTTGCTTAGTAAAGACAGTTTATATATATAATTTTATTTTCTGAGGGTAAATACAAATTATCTCTGTCAGCTTAAAATACTCGGTCTCCCCAGAGGCCCTAATAACAAAATGATGAAATGTAATAAAAACAGTTGAATGTACTGTACTGACAATTTCAGAAGAACATACATGTGGATGATATGGCAGGATGGTTAACATTTTAAATACACTTGATACATACATATTGTTGTGTAATAGCCTAATGGCTATCAATGGTAGTTACCCAATATTAATACTCGTCCAAACAGGTCACAAAGCTTGATGCACAAATTATGTTTGTTGTCACACTTTCATGAAATTCCTACAAAATTTGTTGAAGGACGTCAACCGTTGAAAGATAAACTTAAAGTGATGTGATTGACAATGAAATCAAATAATTTGGTGTGAATTGAGACCCCTGGTTGACCTTCGTCATCATGTCAATCATTATTAAAGGTTTTTTGTTGTCATGGTAATATAAATGATGGTCAGCTGAAACTCAAAAGGCTTGGTGGTTCTATACTTACTCTTCTATTTGGACTTAGATTTGAGGCTGGTATTTGGAGTGTCACACTGAATTCTGTGATTTTTCCCATTTCATCTGCCAGGAAATTTGCTTCTCTCACCAGAGCATTAGCCTTCACTACCTCTTCTCTTAACTTAGAGAGACTCTGCTTAAATAATTTGTCTCTGCGTGAAAGAACAAAAAAATTGTGATAAAAAAAAACAAAACAACAAAAACTTCAAAAGAACTTTAAAACAACTATTTGAGTTAAATCACTGACCTGTAAGATTTGAATTAGAGGAAAAAAAGTAACCAAACCTCCACAGCAGCTATGTTATTTGTGATTCCATTGATCCTTGCATTGATTGTATTTGCCAACTTGTATAGCAACCAAATCTTTCTTTTCACATGATGCCTTGCTAGCCCAATGAGTGAATGAAACCACCCTTGACGTCACTGGCAATAGACAGGACAACCATAGGAGGCAATACAAATACATCATAAAAGGATCAGTTTTGAATTCATTTTTTAACTCTAAGAGCACCAGGGCAACAGGAAGCTCCCACAAAACCACCAGCTATAAAACTTTGAGGTCAATCCATAGTAATGGGGTAAGGATTAATACTACGTTTGACAGCATATCTGGTTGACTTACTTTTCCTGTGCCCACTGTTGATATTTGGGATGAATGGATTGACTGGATCCTGTAGGGGTCGTCCGTGTAAGGTCAAAGGGCGGGAAGGGAATTGACGGGGTGTTTGGGGACATCAACTGATTACGTAACATCTGCATTTGCCTTTCATACATCTGACGCTGTTTTTCTAAAGCTTCTGTAAAAGGAAGACAAAACTTTGGTTAAATTTCCAGATTTCTTTTCTTGTTATTTTATAACCCTTAAATCCTGCCTTACAGCTTGTTATAGCGACCTCTTTCACATCTGAGGTTACCTTTATAAAGTAATATTGTATATATTTATTGACTTACTGTTGATTAGTCTTCACCTGTTTAAATTTCCTAAAAATAGGAAATAATATGGAATTATCAAATTGAGGCCCAGCATTTTCCGACCTTGAAACCTTGTACCTGTTGGATCTCATTTGAGAACTAAAGCTTTTATTTATTAAATAACCTTATCCTTGAGGACTATAAAAGCAGTAGTATTTATACGGTATCAAAATAACCCTCCATAAAACCAGTGAATAATTGAATGTGCTGACCTTGTTTCTCCTCCTCATGTTGTTTCTCTATAGCGTAAATTGCTTCATTTATTGGATCATTTCCCAGTTCCTTCATCATTAACTCTGCCTGAGCAAAGTCATAGTCGATCGTCTGATCCAGGTCTGGTTCAACTGTTTGTGGACCTAAAAACAAAACAACAATGGCATAGATTTGGCAAATTATCTTCCAGTGGAGATTTTCATCACTAGAAGCTGTTTAGGGTTACACGTTTTTATACAGGATTCAAGATCATTTATTTCACTTACATTTCAGATGAGTGTGCCATGGCAGAGAGAATCATCCCAACTCCTATAAATAACTGACGACTACAACACAGGTTACATAGAGATGTGTCTTCGGTACTTGTAAGATTTGGCAAATTATCTTTGCAGAGACAATTTTCATGACAAGAAGTAATTTAGGTTTACACGTTTTTATGCATGATTTAAGATCATTTATTTCACTAATATGACAGAAATGAGTGTCCAGTGGAACAGGGAATCATCCTGACTCCTATAAATAACTGACAACTACATGTAGGTTACATAACCTAAAGATGTGCTTTTCAGTACATGTAAGGGGGAAGTGTACGCGACCTCATGAAACACACTGATACGCGAGCAGCAGCCAATCAAACTGCAGGAACCAGTTACGCAGTACTATGCACCAAGTCCATATCAACTTTTCTGATCGGTTCGCATAGAGTTTGTTGAGTGATGTTTTACACTGTACAGGTATTCCATTTGTTTGTCCGCAGTGTACTCAAACAAAAAAAACATCAACACTAACACAACAACAAAACGTTTTGTTTTAAAATAAATGTCCCTTTAGTGCCAAGTCGACTGAGTACATTCTACCCGTAGATAGTGGTCTGATCAAACAATAAACATCCACACTAACACAACAACATAAAGGTTTTTTGTTGATGCATTAAAATTGCTATTTTTGCAAAGTGTTGCTCCAAGTTATTGGAAAACGAAATTCATAAGGCTTTTTAAACATTTATCTGTATTAACTATCTATGGAACTTTGTTTCTGAAATAAAATTATTATTTTTATTATTATTATTTGCCATACTGCCTACATCTATACTGCCTATATTAATGCACTAGATTGGTCATCCCTTGCTGTAGACTCTGTAAAGTGATGACAATATTTCCCAAAGGAACATGTGGTACTTTGAAGGAAGGCCAACAGTCAAAGACTCAACTAATTGAATCATATCCGGGATCCAATTATTAAATTTGACACCAAAATTACAGAGATATCAGAATGGAATTTATATTTGGACTCAGTGAGATGATCTTCTATGGCATGTCAGAAATATCACAATGATGAGACGATTTTATGAGACACTGGTAATTGTGACCTACACATCATCCATCATTATCTCTAGTTTGTTACCAGTGATGTGAATCACTACTACAGCATAAATAAGGCTTCTTCATATGATTTGTTCTTTTTAGTCGAAAGTCGAATTTCTTTGATTTGTTCATTTGTTAAGTGCTTTAATCCATAACAAAGTTTTACTTATACTATAAGAACAGGAGTGTTTGTTTGTAAAAGAAACTGACTAACGCATAGCTCTGCAACAATACACCTCAGTAACAGATTGCTACAAGAAATGGGCTTTTTTATAGATGGGAAACACAAGACTCTGTAAGTAAGGTGCATCAATGGCTGCATCTCAATTCTAAAACTTTTTGATTAAAAGCCTGCCCTGGATTTTGATGACAGACTATAATGTGGGCATTCAAGATGCCCATTATTGTAAGGTTGGTAAAAAAATAAATATTTTTAAAAGAAAATTTTACCCACCCCTAAAAACCAGAAATTAACAAAACAGTCTCTGTTTATCGTGACAAAATCTGCCTACAATGTTTATCACTCTTGAAAAGAGAGGGATATCACACTATGGCTGACTAATTAAAGTCTAGTGAGAAATCATGGATGTTTTCCAGGTAGACTATGCTGAGAGGATCATTAGTTCTAACATTAGCATAGTTCTATCATAATGTTGGCAAGGGAAGTAATTTTATCTTTAAAAGAAGATCCTCTGTCATCACATGAGAGTGGCTCTTTTTATTGACGTCATACGCAGTAATCTTTCTATGGCTAACTAGATCCTCGTAAGAAATTATGGATGTTTTCCAGGTAAAGTATGCTGAGAGGATCATTAGTTCTAACATGATTGCGTGGCAATCTCATAATGTTGGCAAGGGAAGTAATTTGATCTTTAAAAGGAGATCCTCTGTCATCAGTGACTGTCACATGAGAGTAACTCTTTTTATTCACGTCATACGCAGTAATCTTTCTTGACATTATAAACCATTCTGATATCAAAGGACTGCTTGCAAAGCTCACTTCTCAAGATTTTAAGATTCCCAATAATCAACGTCTTAATGAAAGCTATGTTATACTCATCTACATATATTACACGTGTCCCTTACACTGATGAGGTTAAATATAGTAAACTCTGAAGAAAGATAATGACTGAAATGCTGAGTCAAAATGAATTCATTATATTTTTAGACCTGCCTACCCATGAAGAAAATTATGTGTAAGAAGATTCTTTTTTTGGAGTATTTTCTTTAAACTATGTGTATTTTTGTGTTACAGCATAGCATAGAAATTTCATTTCTGTGTGTACTTTAATGGTCTATTGGTGTACTCAACATAAATTATATATCTGTAATGGATTAAAATGATTTCCAAAGTGAAGTATTTTGTAGTGTTGTGTACTCACTGGTGGCTTTAGGACAGTTTATCCTGAAGAAGTGGTTAGTGCCCCAAACAATCCTGTCCCCATGCTTTACTCTGGTCCGATCTCCAATCACTGATCCATTGACACACGTTCTGAAAATAACAAGAGGGGCAATCTGGATAACATGTGCCTGTTTGACACCATACTTACCGTTATGTCACTCTTATTACGATCTGCCAGACAATAGGCGAAGGAAACCACCCTCAACAACACTGGCAACAAATAATGACAAGACAGGACAAAAAGAATCACAGGACACAATACAACAACATCATAAACAGATCTGCTTCATGTTGGCTGATAGCTTCATGTTGGCTGATACATGTAGCTTCATGTTGGCTGATAGCTTCATGTTGGCTGATAGCTTCATGTTGGCTGATAGCTTCATGTTGGCTGATAGCTTCATGTTGGCTGATAGCT
>JAQQZZ010121261.1:12855-29067 GCA_030265115.1 Mopalia vespertina
TAGCTTCATGTTGGCTGATAGCTTCATGTTGGCTGATAGCTTCATGTTGGCTGATAGCTTCATGTTGGCTGATAGCTCCAAGCGCACCAGAGCAGCAATAAGTTCCTTCGCAGGTGACATTGGGAAATAAATCCATGATAATTCAGTTGTCCAAGGCTGACTACCAACCATACAATCATTCAGTTCATTGTTCTTTTATACATGTATGGTGGTAGGTGAGATTAAAACTTGTAAACCCATCGCCATGATTGCCCGAGTCCCCTTGTGTGACTCAACTGCCTCCTACATGTATATCTGAAGTTCAATGGGGGACTAGAACCTGTGTAGTACATGGATTTTTTGGTTTGATTGGGGGTTTAGTTTGAGGTTATTTCACTCATACAACAGGATGAAGGAAACCACCCTCAACACAACTGGCAACAAACAAGAAGACAAGACAATAGCAGGACAATCACACAACCTACATGTAATACAAATACATCACATACAGATTCGCTTCATACATGTATTGCTCCTTCATTCTGAGAGCACCCAGGCAACAGGAAGCTCCCTCCCAATGCTCCACATGTAATACATTGAAGGAGGATCAGTACTGTGGCACACTATAGCCAATAAACCGACGGGCGATCATTTGAAACCAGGGTTAATTATGGGTTATACATGTAATAAACATTTAGTGACTTGTTTATGGTCTTACATCATTCTCAAGGGTGCTTATTTATTATATTTGCTTGAGGTTTTATGCCTTAGAAGACTGTGCGGAGCTTAACAAAGCAGGCCTTACCTGGCTCCGTCATTAGGAGTGATGAAGACGTCATTATTTTCCAGATCCACCACACAGTGCTCTGGCATGATACCTAAGCCATTTAGCTGAATGTCCTGTTCCACCGGGGCATTGGGGCGACCCACAAGAGTGTGTTCCTGAAACATACAAGAAAGAGTCCCTTGAAAGTCAGATGTCAACTTACGGACAACACTAACAATATTAACTACACATCTTTTTGTTTGATTGGGTTTAATGTCATATTATTATTTCACTTCTATGCAATGGATTGTTCACTTTATTATTCCAGTTTATGTAAATATGGTGGTAACGGAGGACACCTCGTTAAAAAACGCCACGTAACATTCAAAGTCATCTCGTGGGACTGCCTCATATACCAGAGATAGACTAGGAGACTTTAACCTAGTACGGTACCGGTATATCAATGTTGGATCACCAGTCTAACTCCAGTATATCTTTCAAGAAAACTTTGTAAAACCAAAGACACAATACATAATCTGTCACTTGGGTCGATCCACTGTTGTTTGTGTAAAATAAACAAATACAATATCATTTAAAATTCAATTAGCATTAAAAATCAACAGAAGCCAAATGGTGGTCCCTAAAATAAAAGAAGAAATGAGGTACATTGCTGCACCAATTAGTTAGGTGAATCATCCCCATTGAGGTAGTCAGGAAAAACCTGAAAGACAATATCGTTCATACGAGGTCAATTCATGTGAAAAAAGAAGAGCCCAAATTTTAGTATAACATACAGTAGTCCATTAACAAAATAAGCATAACGGTATATATCATTATAAGGAACAGTCTTGAATGGTGTTTTTATCAAAAACTACAAAATACAATATTTTTCAGAGGATCCTTCCGTGTAAAATACCACTTTCTAAAAAAAAAAACAGTTCCTGAAACCAAAGAAGCAGTACAACATTTATGTTTATAAATGAGAAAGAAAATGTTCATGCCTCCACTGGGTATTATATATGTATATACGTCAACTACAACTTCATCCCCAGCATAACCATTTTAGAGGCTATTTTAAATGGATTAGAAATCCTTCTCACACATAAAAACACGGATTCAAAATGAGATTTTATAGCATTGACATGTAGAAAAAAATAATTTGATCAAGAGTAGTAATTTCACCTCTATGGTAAACAGGACTTATAATTTGACTATAGATATTCTCTTCAAAATTTATTTGTTTAATTGATATTTAATATTGTCAAGCATATTTCATTTGAATGACATTCTTGCATTGTCTATGTTTGACGGAAATCAACATATGTCCTTAAATATATAAATAATTGAAATTTAAAATGTTTTACAGTAGTGGCTTCAAGAAATGAAATCTTAAAGAAATTGGGATGTAAACATGGCATCATTTTTTACAAATTGGGAGACGAAGACACGATCTCATTTTAAACCAAATGGGACATAAACAGGACATCATTTGAAGGAATTGGAAACACAAAGCAAATTGGGATATAAACATGACAGCCATACTGACTTGCACATCTTTAAATTATGATGTTATAGCACCAAATTTGAACTGGCCGAGCCTTCGTACGTCAAGTCCCGTCTGTTAAATTAACTATTTAACGGCTATGCTTACTTGAATGCAAGTGCAATACAGATATTTGTCTTTGAAAATTTTGAATAAAAATAATTATTTCAGATCTAAAAACAGTTGTCTTTCCTTTAATGAATGTGTCCCTCACAGAAGGAGAAGAGGTATGAGAACAAAATGAGATATAGAGTAGAGATAAATGACCAACGTTTCTGACCAAAAACAACACCTCAGATACAACGGACTGCATATGGTATACATGTACAGTCCGTAATGTAAATTTAATGAGAATCAACTACTGAGCTACAGTGGCACACTATACGAATTAGACGGAAAGGTATTCTAGTGCAATTTTACAGAGCAATCAACTGTGTTAAAAATTTCGTAAAATATGTCTACAGAATGAAAAATTTCCTTTTCAAAATGTCAAGAAAGTATTTCCAATTATTTCCAGATCTTAGCTCCTGTTCAATCCAATGTCGTTGTCGACAAGAATGAATGACTTTCAAGGTAATAAACTGGGAGCAGGGAAGGATTAGATAATCATAACGTGCTAATCCTTTTCTAAGATGAGGTATTATGTCAACTTTACCATAGATTAATATGTCCAGGGAACGACTGAATAAACACACCAAGCAAATTATTTCTAGACAGTATATAGGCTAACATGGAATTGGACATAACTGTGCATACATTTGCCAGAACCAACAAGAAAATGAGTGCAATATACTGTATATACAGTAGACAACTTTGTCCAATCTAAGAAAAAATACATACATGTACAAAGACCTGACTATCTCTAGGTTTCTACATGTATGTGAATAACATTCAACATTAAGATTGATTGATTGATTGATTGGTGTTTTAGGCCATGCTTAAGGGTATTTCACTTACATGACGCGGTGTATTCCAACAATAATTGACACTAGCACAACCAAGTGTTTCAATAATGTTGGAAAGCTAATTTTCCTCCAGTGCTAAGAAAAGACAGTATTGCTAATCTTCAAACAAAATGCCCTTAGCCAGAGAGCACATTTGAAATAGAGAAGACAATATTATCCTAAATGATTGTCTACATCATGAAAGAAAACTTGATCAGAAGTGTTTGTTTCATTGGGGTTTAATGCTGAAATTCAGGTTATTTCCCTCATATGATGGCATGCCAGCCCAATGGGGGATGGAAACCACCCTCAAACCCACTGGCATTGAACAGACAAGACAGGACAATCAAAGACATCATGACAGAAAGGCTTCACACTGCCCCTGCGCCCTGAAGATATACATGTATGAAGATATTTAAACAAAACTTCAATGAAATGTGACATTTTTTTTATAACAGTAAACCTTCTATCAACAACAGGCCTGTGATGTTGGGGAGAACGGACATAACAGATTTTCCCCATGGTTATGCAAACTAAATTTAGGAGGACCAATTTATAGGTTTCCCAAATTGTTTGCAGTCTTTGTCTATAAATTTGCACTTTACCACTCATTTTGACAAATTTTGTCATCCGTTTATCAATGATTGCATTTTAAAGCAATTTTGCTTTATTTTTCACAAAGGCACATTTATGTATTTAAAAAAATCAGCAAACCAGGGGGAAATGCAAATGTTAGGTTATCTCACAAAATTTTAGAGGACCAATTTAAAGGTTCTGCCGAAAAAGATTACAACACAGGCCTGAACAATAACATATAAGTGTAATAACATATAAGTGTATGTATGTTATGTATTTAATCACTTATCCTGACACATATTCGTAGACAATAGTTTATTTATTTGTATACAAGAGTATTTCACTTATATGAAGACGGAGTGTCCATTTCACACTGTTCCTTGTTTAAATACAGTGGAAATTACGAGAAAACCTTACAAAGTTCTTGATTAAAACACATACAAAGTTTGGTGTAAAAATATTGAAGTGTCCTTGAGATATATGTATATTGTTTCTGAAGCCAGAGTTTGACGAATGATGAAATGGAGTGCTATATAATCACTGACTACTTCAAAGCAGGAGTATCATAAGGTAATTACAGTACCAGATAAAAAATTAAAAACCTTTGCAGACAAAAAACTTAGCACCAGGTTCTCTAAAGAATGAAGTAAGGCTGTCATTATGTTTTTAGATGCGGCGATATTGACTGGCATTACATAAAAACCTAAGTATTGAAGCGGAATTGACAGTATGTTAGGAAAATTGAAAGGAAATAAGCCGTGTAGAATAGCAGTAAAGCTTTCAGCTTAATTTAACAGTGTTACGTCTACTGTAAAGAGGAAACTTAATTTGATTATGGTGGTCTGGAATGATAACTTGTTTTTCTGTTTGGCAAGCTTTACACCAACAGCAATCATAGAAGAAATCTGTGGCCAATTCCACTAGGCAATTTCTCAATGGACTAAAAAAAACAAAATTCTATTGCAGCTTATTTTTTAATAACGAATTTGTGTGTTAATATCTCCACAGTAGAAATACAATATGTCTGCTATTTCTTTAAGGTGTGTTACAAACTTCTTAAACAATAAGTTAAACTTAATCTCAATTAAGATTGTTAAAGAAAAATAAAAGATAGAAAATAAAAAAACAAGAAAGAAACTATTAAATATTACTTGTTTTAAACAATATGCTGTTTGTTTTGTTACTGTTAAATTATAATCAGGTTATGATGACTCTGTATTGCAGCTTTAACATTGGATTGTTTGTTTGTTTGATTGGGGTTTAACGTCATACACGTACTTAATTGCCCATTTCACTCTGTTCCTTGCCAAATTACGGTGGAAAACGGGGAGGAAACCTTGTAAAAACCATCCCCGCAACTGCCTGAGCTGCATTGTATGAATCACTCATATACCGGGTGGTCGACAGACATATTCGATCCAGTGAACAGTACATTGAAGTAGGATTATTAAGCGCACACGCTAACCGCCATGGCCATGGGACCGGTTTTTGTTGGAAGGTGGGGAGAAACCTGGTAAACACCACCATGCTACATTGTATCATCATTGGAAACTTTCATTATACAAGTTTACAGATGGACTCGAAACCATGAGGGGTACATTTTAAAAAAAACCCAGAAGGCTGTCACGGTAACCACTGAACAATAGCTAAATGACGTTCAAAACTTATAATAGCTAATGAGTTTATTGCTTGATAACTTTGGGTTATTTCATTCAAATGTATATTTCTACAGGTTAAACACATTTATTTTGTGAAATTTTGGGGGAATGTAATACACTAGTGGACAAATTGAATATGCATATAAAGAGAGCAGTATATATGAGGGCATGCCATAGCAATAGGTGATGGAAACACTGGGAACAAAGAAATACAAAATAAAGACAATCTCAGTCTGCCATATAAAATGGCTGAATAAGACAAAGTGCAGAATTTCTGATACAAGAAACCACAAAGAGTGCCTGAGTTACAGGAATCCACTACTTATCAAAAAGAAAGTTAGTTATTTGGTCTTTAACACCGTGCTCAAGGATATTTCACTTAATATAGGATGCTGGTGTACCACCCCACTCGTCCACAACACAAACATCCCAATTCTAGCAGAACCAACTAGTACCAGCAACAGAAATCTAACTTGAAGCACCTGCCAAACAGGTTACTTGATTAATGTTTAATGCCATGCTTAAGAGTATTTCACTTACACATGTATGATGCTGGTGTACCACCTCATCCCCTACAAGACAAACATCCTAATTCGAGCATAACCAGCTCCTACCAGCAATAGAAATTTACCCTGAAGCACCTGCCAAACAGATTACTTGATTAATGTTTAATGCCATGCTTAAGAGTATTTCACTTATAAGACGCTGGTGTACCACTCCTACCCCTAAGATGAACATCACAATTATAGTGAAACCAGTTACTTATACATGTTAGTATGATAGTGTTTATGAAATGTAATGGCCTGAAGGTTAAAAGTAAGTGGCGAGTACCTTGAATTAAGAAAGCTGCCGAACAAGCCACCGATTTGAGAGACAAAAACACTCAACAGTCGTATTAAGAAAGCAGGACGACTATGCTCCAGACAAAATCAATCAAGCATGGCAAAGTCTCAGTGAAGTGTTAAGAGTTTCTGAAACAGTTGGTTCTTTGCCTTCCTTCCGATTAATACGTGGTCATAATAAACAGATTTTCTCACTGATGAAATATTATTACCGTCTTTCTAACCGTACTAAGACGCAAAACACAAGAAACCATTAATAAAATGGTGGAAGTGAATGGACAGGCTCAATAACATTTCTTCACAGCATTTTCAGAGATGGCACTGGTACTTTAGCTTTATAAACTGACAATGGTTTTATAACATGACAAACATAAACTGCACTAATCCAAATGAAATATCCCTGACTAGATGCTATATTAACGAGGAAGGTAAAAACGGATGACAAATTGGAGTTTGCTATTAAGGCGTCCACAAGGCGTAATAAGAAAGACATAAACACAGTCTCTTTATCTGTGTAACTATGGTGATGATTTTGGGATAATTTCATCTATCGAGCCGACTGTTTTCAATAAATTTGCAACAGATGTCCTTAACAAGACAAATGAATCGGGAACAAATCTGGCTTTTATTGTATGATTATTGATCGGAAAAATATTAATCAAGATAAAAGTTTTTTTCTGAGTGATGGTCTTAGCACATCTTAATGTCATTTTTTACAATAATGTGCAGCATCACGAAAGTCTGTAAAAACATGGCCAGGAACTGATCAGATGGACAAACACAGTGAATTATGAGTAGTACAGTGTTACATGGGTTTCTTTGTTGGGGTTTTAACTTGGACTCAAGGGTATTTCACTTGTATGACCACATATTGTCTATTTTGCAATGTACCTTGCTTAAATTAATATGGTGGAAAACCGAGAGGAAGCCTCATAAAAAACACCCCTGTGATTGCCGAAGCCACATGGTATGACTCACTCCTATACCTGATGGTGGACAGACAAGCTCCAACCTATGAGCCAAATGTATGGGAAGAGAAGCTGTAAGGACATTAGCTGTCTTCTAATGAGTACATTTGATGTTGTCAATAACCTGTAACAGCCTGTAGGTCATATAAGAGTCTGTAGCCAATATAAGGGCAGTCCAGGAACAAGACAGCAGTTTGAGGGACAAAAGTAATCTCATGTGAAGGAAGCCTAGTCATGTGTGGTCATCTGATTAATTGTGACGGTCCGTTTCCGCGACAAGCCGTTAATAAAGTAGCTTTCTATAACATGTACGTGGCTATAATGTACTGACTGAGTATTGATGAAATTTTGGTAACACCTTTCTCCGCAATGCTAGTACTAAAACCTAATGACCTGGAAATCTTCATTACAATGTCTTAAAGGCGCTATAAGAAAGACACAAACAGAGCATCTTCCACTGTGTAGCCATGGTGATTATTTGCTGCTAATTTCTTCTATCAAGCCAAATGTTTTCAATAAATCTGTGACAAATGTGTTTAACATGACAAGTGAAACGAAACAGAATCCAGCCTTTATTGTTGGATTCTTGACTAGGACCACATTAATCAAGATAGAATTTTCCTTTCTTTGAGTAAATTACAGTTATCCTCACTCCGTGAGTGTAGTGTACAAATGAAATTATTAACACTGTTTCTTTTCACAATGAGAGAACTTCATTTACACGTTACTAAAGATTATTCAGTTTCCCCCGACAACTTCAAATAAATGGTTGAATCTTTCTCCTAGTATTGACTTTAAACAAGCCACAAAGTGCTCAGCTCCAAAAAGAAAGATATTCAGGTATCTTTCACTTACTCAACTGTTAAAACATGAAGCGAAATACAATTATTGTTTACAAAAAAGCCATTTCCTTTCTCCTTTAATAATTAAAAATAAAATAAATTGACCACAAAAAGAATTGCTACTGGGCTAAAACCTGAAAGCATTTTGAGGATGGTCTGAAAAGAATTTGTATGATGGCCTGAAAATAGTTTTGAAGACGGTCTGAAAAGCATTTGGAGGATGGTCTGAAAATAGTTTTGAGAATGGTCTGAAAAGAATTTTGATGGACGGTTTGAAAGGAATTTTGAGGATGGTCTCAAAAGAATTTTGATGGACGGTTTGAAAGGAATTTTGAGGATGGTCAGACTAGAATTTGGAAGATGGTCTGAAAAGAATTTTGAGGATAGTCTGAAAATAATGGTCTGAAGAGAATTAAGATGATAACTATAGCAGCCAACGGGTAGATTTGGTTTTGTTAATAAACTGTATAAAACCTGGAATCTGAATGCGAGTCTGTACCTAATACAAGGATACCAACTTACAAAGACACCACTTTGAGATGGAGAGTAATCTGACATGAAGGAAGCTTATAGTCATGTGTGGTCATCTGAATAATTGTGACGGGCCTTTTCCGCGACAAATCATTAATATGGTATTTTTCCATGACATGTATGTGGTAATAATGTACTGGCCAGGTACTGATGAAATTTGGCTAACACCTTTCTCGGCAATGCTAGCACTATAAGCCTATTAAACTGGAAATCTTCCAGGCAGTATAAGAAAGACAAAAACAGAGCATCTACAGCACCAGTATGTTGCTATGGTGATGATTTTGTGATAATTTCCTAAGTAAACCAATTGTTTCAATAAATTTGTGACAGATGTCTTTCATGTAACAAGTGGACCGGAAAAATAATTGAGAATTTATTGTAGAATTATTGATTAGAATAATACTAATCTAGATACAAGTTTCTTTTCTCGGAGTAAAGTAGTCATCCTGAAATTAACTTCCGCAAATTAGTGAAATAGATGAGGCTATTTGGACACATTAAATGGGGATACAAATCCATTTACACATTGTTTGCAAGATTTTGGTTGCGACCCAGGCAACACCAACGATGGATAAAACATAGTTAAATTGTTATACAAAACTGGTCATTGTAAATCAGGAAAAGTATTGAGGATTGTTTGTTTGTTTGATTGGGGTTTAACGTTGTACTCAAGGATATTTCACTGATATGACAACAAATTGTCCCCTTCACTCTGTTCCTTGCCTAATTATGACGGAAAACCTTGTAAAAACCACCCTTGCAATTGCCGGAGCCACATCATGTCACTCACTCATATACCGGACGTTCGAAAGAGGGACGCGATCCCTTGAACAGTACATATATAGTAGTAGGATTAGGAAGGGCACATGCTAACTAATAGGCCACGGGCCAACTTGTAAAGATTAAGGAAATTTTTAAACAAATGAAAAACTGACCCTGAGATTACCCGAAGAGAAAATGTGACTAATTCAAACTCTGTGTATAAATTTAGAAATTATTTAGACCCAAGCAACTGAAACATACAAATACAGGAAACACATAACATAATAGACAGTAAGTTTTAAGTCTTTTAATATAATCTTCCTTACTGTTTAAACTGGGATTAATTCCCTTATTTAGGGTTAATTCACTCATATGTTAGAGTGGCAGCCTAATAGGTGAAGGAAGCCCCCCTTAATGTCACCTTAAACAAAACACACGACAGGACAATACAAAGACATAACAAACATATGGGCTTATTGTTACCCCTTTGCTCCGAGAGCTCCAGGGCAAAAGGAATCACATTATCAAGTGTCTGATACCTGATTGATTGATTGATTGATTGAGGTTTTATGCTGTGCTTAAGGGTATTTCACTTATATGACAGCGGTGTATTCCAACAATAATTGACACTAGCACAAACAAAATGTGTAGCGTTTCCATAATGTTTGAAAGTTAATTTTCCTCCAGTGCTAAGTAAAGACAGCATTGCTACTCTTCAAACAAACTGCCCTTAGCCAGAGGGTTGATACCTGATTGAAGTATGACAATAAATTAAACTCATAAAAATACACTTTAATTTAAATTCAAACCAACAAATCTAGTAAACTAATATGTGTTAGAAATGTGCAAAGAATGATCCATCACCCAAAAGGACAATAGTTTCAAGATAAGGGCAGATTAGTTTTACTGTAACAGCAGTGGAGGAAGATGAAATTTCCAACACAGGAAAACAGTTCACATGTCTAAAAATGCCTGTGCTCGTTAGTGTCAATTACTGCTTTAATAAACAGCCATTAGATAAGTCAAATAAACCAAACAGAAACCAAGAATGTTGAAAATGAAAGAAATTGCTGTCAAGAATGTTAAAAATGAGAGAGACATAGTTGTCAAGAATGTTGAGGGAAAAAAAAGCAAACATTTTTAAGAATGTCATAAAGAAATAAAAAGTCATAAAAAATGTTGACAATTGAATAACAGTGATATTGATCTTCAGGAATTTTTTAAATTATCTTAACTAAAAAAGGTTCAAGAATTATGGAACTATCTGAGACATTCAAAACGATTGATTGATTGGTGTTTTACGCCATGCTTAAGGGTATTTCATTTATATGACGGCGGTGTATTCCAACAATAATTGAACACCCAAACAAGAAACAACCAAGATGTGAAGCGTTTCCATAATGTTAGAAAGTTAATTTTCATCAAGTGCTAAGTAAAGACAGCATTGCTACTATTCAAACAAACTTCCCTTAGCCAGAGGGTCATTCAAAGTGGTAACTGTTCAATAACTAAGAGATTTTCAAAAAAGTGGTCAATAATCTACAGATCTTAGTAGTTGTGATAAAGACAGAGAATAAAAGCCACAAGATCATAAAGACTGATTAGTCTTTTTTACATATGGTTGGCGAAATCTTTGTCATAACTTCTGTCCAATTTACTGCTGTTTAAAAAATTAATTGAAATATTTAAGATTTTAAAACCATTTGACAAATGAATCCATACATAAAATGCGAATAACTAACTTAGCAGGATAATAAATTAAAACACATCAAAGTACAAAAAATGTAACCCTAGTACACACGCATGTATTGTGGATGAGATGAAATTAAGATGTCCTCATTACTACATGTAATGGTTCTGGAAAGCTAATGAGACAACTCTCTTGGTATTCGTTTCTCATAGTGTCATTGAATATAAAAAATCTAATTACAACATGTTTCAAGGGAAGTCAAAACAAAAAAGTGGGAGTGACAAGAATGTAGTTTACATGTACTGGCATTTGTTGGCAGGCTTTTTGCAGAAACTACAGAAGGCACTTAAACTACATGTATTTGTGAAGTAACAAAACACTTGTGTCATGGATTGGAACTTTCGCTTCTTAAGAAAGTTTGGAATACCCTGAGCTGAGATAGAAATTTATATTTCTTATAAAAATTGAGATTGTCCTGTATAGTTTCCCAAACTTTAAGACTGTGATAAATGGACTGCAGTCATTGTATAAGTTGAAAAAAAATCTCAAAACTTACAGATAAACTGCCTTTGCTCATGTAAGTTAGACAGGCAGCCTCAATGTGCTAAATGGACTGCAGTCATTGTACAAGTTGAAAAAAAATCTCAAAATTTACAGATAAACTGCCTTTGCTCATGTAAGTTAGACAGGCAGCCTCAAAGCAGTCTGTAACATTGATGGATTGAATAATGTTTAATTAAATCCATATCCCATTGAAGGAGATCAACAGCCCAATATAAAATCCACTGAGCAACAGCATGTCCCTAACAGGGTTTGAAATAAGAGTTTGTTTGTGGTTTAACACCATAATGTAGGTTATTTCACTCACATGACAGTGTGCCAGACCAACAGGTCATGGAAACCAACCTTGACACAACTGGTAGCAACAACCAAAGACAAGACAGGACAAATACAGGATGCAATACGCATACATCACAAACAGATGGCTTCATGGTGTGCCTTAGCTCAGAGAGCTCCAGGGTAGAAGGTAGGTCCTTCTGTCTTCCTCTGCTTGAAATAAGGACAAATATCTTGATCAGTTATAATATTGGATCTTCATCAGTCATAACCGGCATATTTTTCTTTCCCTGCCACTAATAAGATAAGTTGAGCTTACTGATATAACAATTCTCTCCCACCCACAGCATCATACCTTGACTACCATGCTAAATTTATAGATAGACAGGATTTCTATTATCACATTTGTACTTAGTTTTCATAATATACAGATTTCCATTGTGAAGTCCTAAACGAAAAAAACATAAGGGAATGTAATATTAAATTACAAGGATTCCTTTTATCGAACCAAGATAAATCCTGCACACACTGGAAGGCAATCCTTGGAAAACATAAATCAAATTTGTAACAAAAAAACAAAGAATTCAACAAAACTTGAACTGAGGAAACCTCTATTTATCACACACACTGTGAAGCAAAGCGAGTTAAACATTATGAAAGAAATTCCCGTAACAAAAACCTAACTTCACTTCCACCGTAGATCCTAGAAGTGAAATCTTAAACAACTTTATATCGGTTTATTATATAAATTACAGGTACCTGTCTAAACCAGTATATTGGAAACAAATTGCTTTGGGGGAATTCACAAATGACATTAACAACAAGTTGAGTGGTTAGGTAAAGTATTTCCAGACCACATTCCTACCTCCCTTGAGGTAGAGTATATTGCACAGGACAACTTCCCGTCCTTTCTGAAGATATTGGACCGCAAGAAAACATCTCTGACTTTCAATTACTTACAACAGCAAACTAACCATTATACTTAAGCAAGTATAAGAGATTACTGTACATACATGTATACAAAATCTCAAAACGCCATTTTGTCTTATGAACAAAAATTAAAATGCACACAATTTTTATTTTACATTGTAACCGTTTAAAAAATAAAATATAACAAAAACGAGAGAAAAGAAATAAGACACTATCGACCTTGAGTTTATTCTGAAGATAAATAATCTTTGAGATATGAGCTCTAGACAATTCAATAATTATCTAATTTGCATCAATAACTGGTTTAGAAGAACGTTGCTCCCTTCGCAGTTGTATTATGACAGGTTGTATTGGTAGATATAACATTGATTGATGTTGCTGTTTACGATTCAGAGTATATTGAGTCCGGTCTGAAATATACCAGACTTACTGATAACTCTGTTGAACTCACATTATAACATAGTTCAGAAAGAGCACATCCCACTATAACTCGTTAATCACGATATCAGTTGGGAATCGACGTCAACTAAAGAAAAACTCTGGCTTCTGTTCAAATGATAGCAGTGTAACCTCAGAGGGATTCAGTCGTGTAAAAACATCCCAGAGGCAAATCTCGTGTTATGTGTTTTGAATTGGTTAAAAAATTGATCCAGATTAAAAACCTTGTCATCATAAACTGTAACGAATATTTTCCATTTGACAATTTAATAATTTGAAAAGAAACTTCCTTAGGGACGTTAAAATATATTTCATTCTGGCCCTTCCATAAACGTAAACAGGTTATTAAGATGATCAGATAGAAAGAAAAAAAGTCCCATCATATGATGTATATATTTGGTGGCCATAATAGCATACAACAGAAACAAAAACAAAAGAAAAGCCTATACTGGTTAAGGCGAAAGTTCCTTCTGGATCAGACAACTTGTAACTCTCATTCTCTTGAGCAGATATATTCATTTATAATTTCTATTTCTTTGAAATACTCGCTTTATGGTAGATTTATTCTTAACCCATACTGAACATCTGGTTTGCTACATATTTATCAGATTCTTTCTACCTTGTAACTGGTAATTAATTACCTTCTCTCGAAATGTCTATAGGTTACCTATAACAACAGGAGATTAAACCCTATTTAGAAACTTCTCTCTATAACATGTGATGATTCATTGGCAGGCTCACACTTATACCCATTTTAAACTACTATCTTCAGCTAATGGTGAGATCACTATACCAGGTACATGTAGGTTTACCAAAATGTTATTAAAGCTGCACACATTGTATACAAGTTTGAATACAAAAAATCAACTCAAATTTCGGTTATGATCAATCCAAACTTCTCTGCTTGTTGTGACAATATTACGGCATGTAATCAAACAAATTTATGTTTTCTGAGAAATGTTGATGCTTTCTAATTGAAAAATTCATCTTCTGCCCCATACACAATTTCCAAAACAGTAATTTTATGGATGAATTTGAGGTGATTTAGGGTACATTTGTTTGTTTTAAATCTGTATAACACAGACTATATCACAGTGATTAGGGGGAATGTTTGTTGGCTTAGTGTTTGAGGTCATACTTTTAGTCTCCAAGCAGAAGTGTCTATCCACAAGGAGTGCTGAAGATCACATTGTAAAGACTAATGTATTTGACTGCATCACCAGACTGAGCTTCAGTTTTGCAACAATACTTTCACATTGATCAGTTGGCACCTTTGTTGCCTTCTAGCTATTTTAGGGTATGGTCTATGTTTGTTTGATTGGGGTTTTATGACAGATTGTCCATTTCACACTTTTCCTTGCTCTCATAGGGTGAAAAACCGAGAGGAATTCTAGCAAAATCCACCCCAGCGACCGGCAGTCAACAAACCAACTCGAACATGTGAGCAGTACATTGAACGACATGTAGGAATAGTAAGAAAGCACTAACCACTAAACCCTGGTTGTTGGCCTTATATTCTAAACATAACCATACTGTTTTCATTTACCACACTAACTAAGCTGTGAAAGCAGATAAATATTAAAAGAAAACTTCATATTTGATGGTTGAGTACATCACAGTTTACATATGAAATACCTTCGAGTGTGGCAATAAACAGCAGTTTGTTAACGCGTTTGTTTGATTTCTCTTTAATGCCATATTTTAAGTCATTTCACTTGAATACCAGCAATATCTGCTGGTAACAGAAAGCCAATATCTACAGATTGCTACATCTAATATTGGATAGAGACTGATGATCAAACGGTTCCATCCCTTTTTCAGCATTCATTGACATTGTGTTTGGCCATACGAGGGAATAAAGCCACTCTAATTGAGGTCAACCGTGTCAAGGTCAGTAGCATAGTATTTTTCAATCAGCGGGTAGATTCAGTTTTCCTGTTCCCATGACGAAGCGGGTTACTAAGAACTCTCCGAGACAATCAAAGCAAACAGAGAACTCATCAGTCACAATAAATGACAAGCAAGATTATTGATTTGATTGGACGAGACACTTTTCGAGTGGTCTTTATTTCCCCTCTCTCGTCTTCAAAGAGACTCTCAATGGTCCACTATTCCGTTATTGAACGTTAAATCAAGAGGTTTACCCCAGAGCTGTCTATACTGGTCACTTTTCTTCTCCTGTTCCTTTCAACGGAGAGCTGATGGGAACCGCTATTCCTGATCGAGAATTGCATACAATCCTTGAAGTTAACACACATGCCATGCTATGCATAAGCTCTATTAAACACAATTCACACATCATACAAGACTCACAAAGGACCAGCTATGCAGGTGTCTGTCTTACAGTGTATATATTACTCTGCATAATTGAGGTTATAGCTATGAAAAAGACCATCTACATATAAGATTGATTGGATTGATTGATTGGTGTTTTATGCTGTGCTGAAGGGTATTTCACAGATATAATGGGGTATATTCAAACAATATTGGACACTAGCACAACAATAAAATATGAAGTGATTTGATAGTTGGAAAGTTCATCCTCCACCAGTACTAATTAAAACAGTATTGGCACACACCTATTGACCTAACAAACTACCCGTAGCCAGATGGTCTCTATATGACCATTATACAAGAGGCTATTTCATTAAGTAATAGGTCATGAAAATAATTATGTTCTGTATTACATGTAGTTGGTGTCATTGTTTTGTTTATAGCTTAATTATTTATCTTTCATATTCCAGAATTCATAATGTTAATTGTCATGCTAGGTAGTTTAAAAGTTGATAAACATTTTTAGGTTTGTTTGATTGGGGCTTAACGTCAGATTCAAGGGTATTTCACTTATATGACGACGTGCCAGCCCAATGGGTAAAGGAAACCACCCTCGACACCACTGGCAACAA
>JAQQZZ010121262.1:0-14556 GCA_030265115.1 Mopalia vespertina
ATTTGACTGGGATTATGAGCATATATTTTCAAAAAAAGCCTCTAGTGGTGGACCTGCTAGCTACTCAGCTTGTTACTGTTGATACACCACTGTCGTATAAGTAAAATACCCTTGACCAAGACCAAATTAATTAGACTACTTTTGACAAGATAGGTACATTTACATTTCGTATTGTTTTTCATCTGTTTTCTTTTCTTATTTTTCAGTACTTTGGAGAGTATACGAATGCTACATTCTTCGAAACAGATGAGCGGTACCGTAAATTAGGTTTTGAAATTCGAGATCTTGGATGCTGTAAAGTCATTGCTCACCATGTTTGGGGCACACATACGTTCTTAGGTTCAATATTTACGAACTGTCCAGCCGATGACCCAGTTCTTAAAGTTCTCTTGCGTAAAAGGAAATAAAAGTTTTATAAACAGACTATGATAATAAAATTGTTCTGTGAGATTTAATAAGGTGGTACTAAAATCTTGTTCTTTTTTTTTCTTTAATTTTGAACAAGCATTTATTGATTGAAAGTTGGATTTTTTTTAATATTCCAATTAGAATGTCATGCTCGACATTTAATGTTATGGGACAGTCCCCTAGATTTGTCTAACACACATGGAAATTTTGTTACAACATGTAACTAACTTTACCCATCTACAACAAGACATTCTAGAGATCTTTTCTGATAATTTTCCAGTAGAATTGTTTTTATCTCATTGGTTTGAATGAGAACCGGTGACTGCACATTTAAATAACTCTTGTAGTTTGGTGTCGCACTGAGATATGTGGTAGCGTACCTAATTTTTCATTACATCTGAAGTTACCAAGAAGGCTATGGACATGTAATTTTATGCTTTACCATAAAGTAGAAGTGCTCAGAATTATTTTTCATTGGTTTGATTGAGTCCCGGTAACTCCACATTTTAAGAACTTTTGTAGTGTCTTTGGGATTTGTTGTAGTGTACATGAGTTTTCATTACATCTGAAATTACCAAGAAGGCTATGGACGTGTAAAGTTTCTTTTCACCCTTTGCTGTGCATGATTAGTGCTCTGACAGTATCATATTGTATTTTATGTTTAATATTTACAAAGTAATATACTGGTAGCATTTATTAACCATTGATACTATGGGAACTGCATGATGATTTCTTTCGAATTGTTTTATTTTTTCTTTTGTGATATTTAACAACTAATAAATGTTATGGTCGATATCACTAGATAACTTGCCGATGAAGTTCTCATTTTCTTTGTAAAACAATTTTTTTTTTTTTTTTTGATGCAGGGGTATGTCAGTTGTCTGTAAACTTTTGTTTTAGGACTTTTGAGTTCTGGATTCATTACTCAATTCTCACCGAGTAATGTTACATTTTGTTTTAAATTTAAGGTAGAATGAAAGTAAATTTGTATATTTAACATGTAAAATGCATAAAGGATTATATGGAAATAAATGATGTGTATTACTATATTTTTGCTTTGTCCGTGTTTGAGCCAAAATAAGTTTGATTGATTAAAGAACATTAACCATGTGGTATTCATGTGGTTTTCTCGTTGCTCCATCAGTACCCCATTATACCACCAGTAAACCACGTGGTTTTGGTGACCTGTGCCTGCTGGGAACTATAAGGTCGCGATAAAAGCCAATCTCCTCTCCCTTAACAATAAACTGCTGGATGTTTTATAGGTGCACAAATCCTTATAATGGTTCATCACCCGTAGATAGAAGCCAGGAGAAATTCAAAATCAAAGACTGATTACACCAAGCCGTTTTCGACTGAAGTTAAAATTTATATAAAAGTTTAATTTGCTTGCTGATGCCACCTAGGCCCACATTAACCATAATTGAAACCTAATAATCAGATGAGCATTTTTCTTTCCAATATATTCTGATTTATAGTGTAAAATATAATAAACTTCTCTGCATCTAGAAACATTAAATGCCATTGTTTTGATTTTCACTCGATATTGTTTTCATTCGGGAAGATTCTCTTCCAGTTGACAATTAAGATTTTGTTTGAAAACCGTGTGAATGTTATAGACTTGAGGAAGACAATAATATACTTTATCGACGGTTACACGGTTTGTTTGTTTATTTGTTAAATAAGGCAATAACCTTGCTGTATTTGGTGGTTTGCCGCTCGCGGCTGTTATTACTAGGTTTTTCAGTCTCAAATTGAGTTTTACCCACAGCGTTTTAACGCACAACCCTTCCTTATTATGTAATAGCAAACGTGACCGAAGTTGCCCTTTCTATACTACTGGAGTTAAATTGACAAAATTAATAGCACATTTATTTAACAATTCTTTTCTCTTTGTACCATACTACAGATGATAATTTGGAAATGTTTAACAAAATTATTGAGATATTATTCGAATTTCCACTTTTCAAACCCTCTTTAATTGGGCTTTTCTAATGGTATAAATACGAATTAATTTTTTGTTGCATTATTTTATAACCACAAATATGTCATTCTTTTAAAAAAATATTGAAACCTCATTTTTATATATCACTAATATGTCCTTTTTCAAACTAATTGAAACATTTGTTTTTATTAGATAATAAATATGAAATGAAATACAGAGGTCTTTTAATTAAAATTGAAACTTTTAGGACAGAACAGTGATTATCAAAAATATCACAACTGAGAAATGTATCGTATTTTTCCAGACTTAATAAAATAAAGTACTCAGATACTTAAGGTGTTTACCCAGATTCTTTAAGTAGCTCGATTTAACTCAACTTAAGAAAAGATCCGGAGTCGAGAAATAAAAGTGGACACAACGTTGAGATACATTCTTTTTTCGCGTGTCCTGTAAGTCTTTAGTTTGTAATGAAATCTTAAATAAAAATACGCAGTATAGAAAAGTGGCTGTATAAAGATTTGAAGTTGTTGGCCTTTTGGTTTCACTTGTGTTAACGTTTCAAAATACATGTATATGAATTAAAAATGTTGAGACTAATGCATCCTTTAAGGTTTGATCTTACTTTGTAAGTATTCGTAAGAAACTATTGTCAGAGATAGCTTCATCCTTTGTTTAGTTATGAACAAAGCAACCACAATTCATTTTGCAAAAATCCACATTTATTTATCGATTTTTCTTCAAAACATTTTCTATCTTTCCAATAGTCGGTGATTTCGTTCAACTTTTAATCCAACAGGGAATGTTTATTTTAGAAGTACAACTCGGGGACTTCAAGATATTGGCTCTTTCAACTTAAATCAACAAGAACAGAGAAATAACATATGCATCCGGACTTGTTGTTTATTTATCAAATTAGTCATTAAAATTGAGTGGAAAGCCCAACGCCGGCATAAAAGTTATTTCCGGTAAAGTTTGATTGGGGTTACATTACATAAACATGGGTCCACCATGCTTCAATCCATTTTCCGGCCCGTGGCCATGGCTTAGTGGTAGCGAGTTCGCTTACTAATCCTACTTTGATTTACCGTTTACAGGATCGCGTCCGTCTGTCAACCATCAGGTATATGAGTGCGTCACATGATGTGTTACGCGGTTTCTTCCGGTTTTCCTCCTTTTATTAGGCAAGTGGACAATCCGTCGTCATATAAGTGAAATACCCTTGAGTACGATGTAAAACCCCAATCAAACAAACAAACATGTTGCCTTTGGAGCTAAGGGGCAACATGGTCTGTTTTGTGATGCCTTTGTATTGCCTTTTGTAATTGTCATGTCTTTGTTGCCAGTGACGTTGTGGCCTTGTATCCGGACTTGTTGTTTATTTATTAAATTAGTCATTAAAATTGAGTGGAAAACTCAAACGCCGGCATAAAGGTTATTTCCGGTATAGTTTGATTGGGGTTAAATTACATAAACATGAGTCAACCGCAGAAGGACAGATGGAAGCCTGGAGATATTCACTAAAATCGAGCCCGCGTCCTGTGGTGAAACAGTTTGAAACAAAGAAACATTTGGTCAAATGACTAAACGACACCAGCCTTCCCGTGCTTCCCGTGCTTTCGCTTGGAACCTTGTCGATAAGCTTAATTCTGTTTGAAGCGATTATGACTTTATAAACAGTTCTGTGTCGATATGTGCCTAGTACAGTCACTACATCCGCGAGTCACTACCAGGAATTCGCCCATCAGTTTGACTATATACAAAGTAGATGATAATCAAAATCACAAAGCGCATCTGTCCCATCAATGTTATTAATAAAGAGCAGTTGCCTTTTTTTTTCGCCTCTTAAAAGGGAACACCTGTCTAGTTTTTGGTCTGTTGTGGTCATTTGTGGTAATTAATAAAGCTATAAGTGTTAAATTATAACGAACAATTGTGTTTCAATTATTAGATAACCCGCTATGAGTGGTGACTTAGCCGTTTGGGGTTTGTACAAATCCTTCTTCCCTACACGCCTAAGCCCGCAGCCGTGGCTTAGTGGTTAGTGAGTGCGCTTCCTAATCCTACTTCGATGTACTGTTCACGGGATCGAGTCTGCCTGTCGGCCCTGGGGTATATGAGTGAGCCACACGATGTGGCTCCAGCAATCGCTGGGGTGGTTTTTACGAGGTATCCTCTCGTTTTTCCACCGTAATGTGGCAAGGAGCAAAGTGAAGTGGATAATCCGTCGTCATATAAGTAAAATACACTTGAGTACGACGTTAAACCCCAATCAAACAAACAAACAAATCCCTACACGCCTACGTCACCAAGCTTCTGACCAATCAAGTGCGTTAGAGTTTTCACCATTTTGAATTGATTTTTATCGCTAAATTAATATCTTCAACAAGACAAAAAAACATTTCAACTGTTGGAAACATGTTTTGTCACATGGAAATAAGTTTTTATTAATGCTTTTTTTTATCTAGATATTACTCACAATTGGTTTTTGCTTGCGTAAATCCGAAAGCCTGGTTCTGGCATATATATATTTTGAATAAATGAAGAGAAAAATTTGCTTGCCTCCACCGGGATTCGAACCCGGGATGTATATATGTATATAGCCTATACACAACAGACGGCGGACATAGTGGTAGGACTGATATAATTAAAATTAGAAATATGAATGGAAGCACGATACCCTTAAATAATAACATGTCCGTGGAATAGTTACATGCTAAAGATGTTAAAAATACTCATTATTCAAGAAAGAGACTTTATATACTAATAGTTTTGTCAAAATATCGTCTTACTAAATCAATGAATAGGCCTACATAAAGAGATAAATAAAAACAAACTCGTTTTACTTTCGGTCACATATGTAGGGCCTACTCTATATCTTTCCACCTTCAAGCACACCAATTTTACAATAATGAAATGCTATCAGAACTTAAATAGGGCTTATATATAATTATATAAAACACCATTTTGTTGAAGTGCCGTGGAACCAACTATCGGATAAAAGTAATTAAGACGCAAATATTCAGCTATTGCATATATTGGCGGCTATTTTAGATTTGCTTAAATCCCCAGAAAACAGTGTATTTATTCAAATACTTTGTATATAAGTAGATAATTATAACTATACATTTTAACTAAAGAATTCGCCGTCTTTCATTTCACCGACAAGAAAGGCACTGAATAATCTCAAATAGCAATGTTGTTGTTGTAATCCTAGTAATAAATCTATACGGGATTTAATTCGTTCGCCTTACAGCAGAAGTAATCCTTAGCCAAAGGTTTGACTGGCTGTTGAGTGGGTTAAGATCTTTTATCATGTAAATCTCGCAAACATTCGTGATTTCGTCTTACGTCATCGACACGCCGAACCAATTGCCGTGTATAGGCCTTAGAACCAATAACTAGGCCTATAAGACGCAAGTTTTCACATTTATAGCCTGGGGAAGTTTAGCCCGTTTGCATCTAGGGCCTAATGGTTAGTAAATTCGCAGCCGATTAAGATTTGCTTAAATCCACAGATAAAAGTTTATTTACTCAAGTACTTTAATTGTAGTATAGATAAGTATCAATACATTTTAAGCTAAGAAATCGTCTTTCAATTTACCGACAAGAAAAGCACAGAATAATCTCAAATATCAATGTTGTTGTTGTAATTTTCCTGGTTATAAATCTTCAAATGATTTTGCTTTTTATTCGGTAGCATTCAGATGAAGGATTATCTTTAGCAAAGTCAGAATCACCGTAGGCGTATTGGACTTTTGTATGAATATATACTTGTAGGCTATATTCGCGTCAGTGCTTGTGTCCAGAACCGACGGACTGGTGGCACTTACCATTTTCCGCTGAGCCGAAAATATAAAAAGTTGCGCAGACAACTTAGTACAAGTGCAAACAGTTGTTTATTTGGAATTATCAACTTTGAGTATTGGTGTTATTAATAATATTGAATAAGATAGAAAATAAGTTGTGCCGTCAGATTAAACTGTTTCGGCGTCCACATGCCTAGCTGACATTTTTATCAAGCTATTTATTTTCGCTGTCAAATGGGACAAAAATCTATTATCCTTTCTGTTCGAATGATATTTACCTGTAGGCAAGTACATTAAATCAACAATACGTAATTCTTTATAGATAACCCCTACTTTGGGTAACAAACTTCAATTCAAACACAAGAAAAGCAATGGTATATATGCCAACATCAAGGAAAGTCGGTATTTATTCAGATGTATTATCTCAAGGTTTTTAGCAGTTTTTTTAGAGTCTTTCTATATCCCTTACTTGCGCTTATAGGCGTTTGCACGATTGCCTTTTTCAAAAACATAAATCAAACTCATGTCTCATTTACTATTATGAGATTAAACATAAATCAAACTCATGTCTCATTTACTATTATGAGATAACACATAAATCAAACTCATGTCTCATTTACTATTATGAGATAAAACATAAATCAAACTCATGTCTCATTTACTATTATGAGATAACACATAAATCAAACTCATGTCGCATTTACTATTATGAGATAAAACATAAATCAAACTCATGTCTCATTTACTATTATAAGATAAGACATAAATCAAACTCATGTCGCATTTACTATTATGAGATACTACTGTGAGACAGTGTCGAGTATGAGGTCCACTCTGCAAATGAATGTGGGTGTGGCTTACCGGACCAGTCTTTCTCACTTATAATTTATTGTTCTAACAGTCAACACTAAACCAGTCTTTGTTGGCAGTGATGTCGAGCGTTGTGCTCTTCGCTGATTGGGTTAGCTGGCATATGAGTGGAATAACCTTAGGTACATCTTAAAACTTTAATCTAACAAATAAAACGCGTTGAGAGAATTTAATAACCCACTTTAACACTTAAGGGGGGAGTGCACGGAATTCCCACCGTTGTTCTTTAAATGGTCTGACATTAAAGGTAACAACAATTCAGTTTATTTATCTATGGTAAATTGGATTTATACAGCAACTGGCCCCTCGTCAGTATTGTATTCAGACTATTAAAGTACACAACCTTTGGTTTGTCATTTCACGTGTAGGCCTACGTCAACAAGTTATGTAAATTTGTTAATTAAAATCATTCACCATTGCCATAGACTCAATAATAGGTTCATACTGTTGTACAAGTTATTCAGACTTATTAAGAGTGGTATGTGGTCTGAAATTATTAGAAAGTGAATATTAGCAGCAAGCCAATTTTAGCCAAATCGACATTTACATCAACCTATGCTGTTAAAAAAATCACCTAACCAGTACTTAGAGATATTTGGTGACACATTCTTAATTACACTATATTTTCTTTAAAAATCTTCCGATGACTTTAGGCCCTATAGGCCTACTTACGGATTGAAAAAACTGGTTCGTCATGTATAATTCATGTCAGGCGAAATCACGATTGGATAAGATGTACTGTCTAAACCTAATCATATGTCAGTCAAATCTTAAACATTGAAGTTGTAGGAATTCACGTGATATTTGTTTACATATATACAGTAAATAACAAGTAGCATTTGTTCCCCTAAACAGAAATTACCCGGGAAAGAATTCCTCCATATGGGTAAAATTAAAAAAAAAAATTTCCAGAAGAAGGTTTTCGAATTAATTGCAAAACAAGCACAATTAGGGGTAATGTCTTGACAAAAAAATATTGTGCTAGGCGGAAAGAATTCGTCTTTTTTAAATTTCATGCAATATTTAAACATTTTCGTGTACGTTATTAATCAGAAGTAGACACGTCACACATTATCGCGTCTAAGAGATGCACAAATCTTTGTATTCATCACAAACTGATGTATCCAGAGTCCTGAGAGAGTTTTTCGCACTACGAGATTAATGAGAAGCACAAAAAGATACACATGCTATGATACACAGCATTGTTGTTGTAGAGGTTGTTGTTACACTTGTTGTTTTCATTTTTGACACCAAAAAAACACCTTCACACCGAGGTGATTTAAGTTTGACACGCTGGGAAGATGCAGGTTTTGCAGAGGGCCATCCAACGAATTATGTCCAGCATTTCGATTCCCCGATCCAATGTTGCACCGGCGGATTTTGGGTTCGACTCTACAATCACTGAATCCCCCACCACCAATTCAAAGCGAATTAGTCCTCACTTAATTTATATGAATTCGAAATACCACAGTTGAGACACGCGCAATTTCCTCGCTATTCATTTGAAACAATATACATATTAGTCCCTGTTAACGAATGTAGCGGGTTCAATTTACGATAGAGGTATATGATGTTTTCGTTCGCTGGATTAATGAACATGTATTTATACAACCTACGTCTTAACCGTAAAATACTTAAATAGTTCTAAAGCAATTTCTGACAAGAGGACGTCTTGTGTTATCAAACATTTTTAAAAAGAAGAAAAAAAGTAATATATCGTATTATATAAACGTATTCGATAACTATTAACTGATTTTAAAAAAGGTGATATTACTGTGCAAGGCATCTGCAATTCACTTTGAATTAGACTTTCATAAACTTTCGTATACACCATTTCACCAATCTGAAAGGAAGCTTTTGTGTGGTTAAAATAACGACCTTTGTTTGAAAATCGTGAGAATTCAATAAAGTCGTTTAAGACAGCAACCCTAATATTGGTTATTGCTGGTGTTAATGACATATGTCACCAGTGGTTAACATATGTTAGGTAAAGCCACCAGAAATCACACGGGATATCTCACGACATCTAAAGACTTTGCCGTGTCTACCCAGCAAACACACTACGTTGCTGCAACGTTGCATACCAGCTATACATCGGTGACGTTGCAGACTTACCAAAAATCAACGTAACTGCAACGACAATCTACAACGAAATTTGGCTGTTAGTACGTACAAGTTGATACAACGTCATCATAACGTTGTCGAAGCGTGACAGGGAACGGTGTAGTTTAACGTTGTGACAACACAAATCGACTACGTTGTGACGGTGTTGTGAATTGGTAGCGTGTGTACAACGTAATAACAACGTTGTCAAAACGTTAAATGATGCAACAACCATATTACAAAATTTCGTTGCAACGACGTTACATGACAGTAAAACGTTGTCGCAACGTTGTTTGGCTTGCTGGGTGGTTGCCGAAGGCATGCACAGCAGCCAAAACTGTTTAACGTAGGCTATGAAGTAAAATAGCTCCCAACTAAACCCCATTTGTGTTATCCCATTAGATAAATAAAGCTAAATCTGGCTAAATATTAAATACTTGAAATTAATGCAGAGATAATATTTTTCTTCTGTTACTGTCAACGTTTCGCCAAAGTAACTGTTTCCCTTTTGTTCAAATCGAATTCAGACAGAAAACATTAAAACAAGAGCGGAGTTTTCCATTGCTGGAAAAATATGCCATTACTATATGACAAAGATATAGATTTTGAATAAATTAAACATAGTATATTTTACATGCCTAAATTGTATTGTTATTCTTATTATTCAGTCTGATCGATTAAATAAGAACGAAATATTTTGAACAATACATAGATGCACTGAATAGCAAAATATGCACAAAAATACCACAAGATTGCGGAACACGTACTTTTTACAAAAAGTGAACGAATCCAATTTGCTATTAATAATAAAACAAAATCACCATACAGATTGTTTGCTCAACGGTCCAGGAAGTTATAACTTGATTTTTTTTATTCATAAAAAAAAGATGAAGTAATAAAAAATTAGCAATTAATTGCTTGCTTTACTTTACAATCAGTATGAACCGCTTGTTTAGAGTCATATTGTTTTCATGGTTAAATTTTAGTCAGGCAAAAAATATTTCCACTGAAAAGGAAACCATTTAAAAAAAATAAGCGACGACTTCATTAGGAAAAAATTATTTTATTTAAACTTCAGTTGTATGACCTTTAATGCAAGCCAGAAATGAGGATGCGTACTTCTGTAAATTGAAATTAATCACACATCCGGATTTGTTATTTATTAATTTAACAGCCAGTCTTAAATTAAGTGCGAAATTCGTTTCATGGTGTTTAAAAGTTCTGCAACAAATACCAGCATAAATGTTATTTCCGGTAAGGTAGTTTGATTGGGGCTAAATTACATAAACACTGGTGAACAGCAGAAGGACAGTGGGTGACATGAAGATAAACACTCCTAACTACACTTGACCCGGGTAAAATATTACCAGCACCCTGTGGTGTTACTATCAGAGACAGTGTGAAAAACACAAACTTTCAAAGCGCGGGTCAAACGATCTGATGCCCTGTGGTAAGTGTGGCTTCCCATGGTGACGTGCAGTTCGTTCTCTGGGTGGTTGTAATCTGCTGATTGGACAATTCCACTGCATGCCCGACTCCTTCTCAATGAAGGCCATGTGCCCCGCGCCGTCAGAAAATAATTTTGCCCCACCCAATGTCTTAGCTATAATTGGACATATGCCTGTCATAAATTTAAAAAAACAATTTTTTTTTTTTAATTAATTATTTCATACATAGTCAACGGGCCTTGACCCAATTACAGACTACATCAACATATAAAATCCATATTTTGAGGAAATTTGCCTGTCAAAATTTTCCATTTTCCTATCTTTCCCTTGCTAAAATTCAGAATTTCTACTAATCCTTTAAACCATTTTTAGAAATCTGCTTGTCGAAAATGACAGGTAGAGGGGATCTACTTAAGACCATGGCCCCACCCCTTTGTGATTTCTACCTGTGAATTGCTTTTCTTCCTTAAGAATCCTAAACAGGGACTCTTCATATGCACACAGGCACCTCGACTAAGTCTGTCAAAACTTCTCCCTGATATATAAAAAGCTCGTTGTCCATGACACTCGTTTCCCTATATGTAAACACATAACAAATTTCCCAGGACCTCTCAACTTTCAAAAGGACCATTTCTGTTAAATTAACTTGCGTTTTAACAAATAAGGCTCACTATAAAATCGCTAACTTTCCCCTACTTAAATTGGACATACATATATTATGTAACTCCAAGAAACCAATTATCTAATTAAAGTAACCCAAACCCAATTCCACACTTGGCCTGTGGAAGTTATAGGCCTATTGGTAACATTCGAGCTTTGGATTTGCTGAAATCCCTGAACAACAGTTTATTTACTCAAAGGCTTTATGTATAAGTGGATAATGACCAATAGTATGTAGATATAGCCAGCCGCATTTTTCATCAACAAAGCCCGGAATTAACAATCTCAAACGTCAATATTTTTGTTTTTGTTTTACAGTGTTACAAAACTTTAACTTCAAAGGAAACAGGACGCTAATTTAACTTGCGTAGAACTCGAGATAAAGAATAGCGCTTGACAAAACCAGAACCCCTTTGGGTGTGTGTTTTGTCTGCCTGTGTTTTGTCTGCCTAGAGGGTTCCATTCCATTCAGTCTAAGGGGTGATTAAAAACGTTTCCATTGAATTTAAAATTTAAAAAAATAAAATAAACAAATTATCATCAAGTGGAAACGTAGGCCTATGTTTTTTTTTTATTATTAGCGTTGATGTTGTCATTCAATATTTATCCACATTTAATAACAAATATTCTTTGAGATCTCTGATTTGATATCGATATACATAGCCGATTGATTTGTACATTTGGGAGGGTGGTTTGACTTTATCCCCCCCCCCCCCCCCAAATTAGCATAATAAGTGATCAACAATAGTTTATTACGGCATTAAACCAGAAGTCCATTAACTAAAATTAAGTTAATGGGCCTCTGGTTAAACCCATATCAAACGATACGACCGGACGTTTGACTGTGGGGTTCGTACGATCGAATACTGTGAAATTACCTACATACAAATGTTTCATTATTATATTTGCTTTGTTAACTTTGCTACAAATTAATTCATCTCCAAAACATAAGAACTTGAGATAAATGCAGTCAACCACTCTGTCACGAAGCCACCACGGCTCGAGATAATCGGTAAAACAGAAAGTTAATACGTTACAATTAGGGTTTACGCCGTACTTCAGGTTATTTCACTCATATGACGGCGTGCTAGCCCAATTGATTGAAGGAAACCGCCCCGACGCCACTAGCAACATACGAAGACAAGACAGGACAATCAGATGGCATAAAATAAAGATAACCACACACAGATCGGCTAAGTGTTGACCACGGGCTCTGAGAGCACCAGGCCCCCATGATGTACACTGTATATAATTAAATTGCACGTGGGATACCTACAGCTGTGACAAACAACTCTGGCCGCCTTTAAATATCTTTTTCTGATATTTTTAGGCTTACTGGAACAGCTACGTACCATTTTGAAGAAAAAAACGGTTCTTTGATGTAAGAAGAGAGGGAGAAATACTTTAAACAGCTGCTGTGAGGGTTCCATACAGAACTAAAAAGGATTCCACCAGAGCCAAGATTGAAGAACCTAAAAGGGTTCCATTAGAGCCATATTTTTCTGTGTAGAGGACAATGATGTATGTAAGATTTACTGTTAAACTGACTATTTGAAGACCATGTTTTCAGTTTGACAGTTCAATTTGTTACTGTGTTATTGGTCAAAAATCCGCCGGGGCAGACAGCGGAGTATATCTAATGGTGGTTAGGTGTAAATGACCAGTGTAACCCTCAGGTGATGGGTGTTATAATCTGCACTGTCTGCACTGGTCTCGCCCAGCCCAAGGGTATATTCAACCATGCCTCTGTCCTCAAACTAGTCCTGTTCCCGAAGTTAACTGGACCGTCTTCAATTATTCTCTCCCGATAATGGCAAAATAAATCAACGAAACATTGAGTATATGAGTGAACCACACGATATGGCCCCGGCAATCGCGAGGTCGGTTTTTACGACGTTTCCTCCCGGTTTCCCCCATCGTATTTAAGCAAGAAACAATGTGCCGTCGTCATATAAGTGAAATACCCTTGAGTATACACAGTTTAATCCCAATAAAACAAATAAATCGAAATACTCCAGTTAAATAAATAGAACATAAAGTGCATATAAACCTCATATGTCATTTTATTTCAAAGCCAATCCTATGAAAAAAATAAAATACTAAATTGTATAAAAGACGAATGAAAAGCACTAATTTGATATAGCCTTTGTAAACAAACTCAGTTTAGCCGTACAAAACAAAATCGTCTCGACTGGTTTATGTGTCAAACTGACATATCCTGACTATAAATATTTCACACTTTGGGATGCATACGGATCACGTATTGTCACACTCAGTACTACACAGGTTTGTTGTTTATGGCGAATGGTGTTGTTGTTGTTTGTGGCACCAACTAAAGACGCTATTAAAGGTGAGAAGGTGATTAGGTTAATTCCATAAGCTGCATATACATGCAGTCCATTTTTCTTTAATGCAGTTTATGTCTTAATGATTTAAGTTAAGTTTAAACGTTAAGAAATGATTCTACTCCACCACCTGTGATTTCTACATATGCAACGCTCTCTTTCGCTGAGAGTCGAAATCGATTCTCCTTCGTGAGATTCTCCCTACTCGTGAGATTCTCCCTACTCGTGAGATTCTCGCTGCTGTCTTATCTTCACTACGCTCGGTCGTGATAAATGATTTGTTTGTTGGTTTGATTGGGGTTTAACGTCGTACTTAAGGTTGTTTCACTTATATGTCGACGGATTGTCCACTTCACAATGTTCCTTGCCTAGTTACGGTGGAAAACCGAGAGGAAACATCGTTTAAACCACCCCCGCGAATGCCGGAGCCACATCATGTGACTCACTCATATACCTGATGGTCGACAGACGAACTCGAACTCCAACGGTAAATTGTAGTAGGATTAGTAAGCGCACACGCTAACAACTAAACCGCGGCCGCGGGCCCGTGATAGATGAAGGAATATATGCATCAAAATCGTTCAGTTGGTTCACCGGAATCCTTTTGTGCTCTATACCTTCGATGACTGCCTGATACATAAATATGAGTTTAACCACAAATCTCCAAACTGTTGTATAAACTATGGCTACGACAAATTGTCTCAATTCACATACGCACAATTTCTTTCAAAATGTATCCAGTTATATCAGATAAAATTAATTATGATAAAATGACTCACTATAAGCCTGTGGAAGTGTAAGCCTGTTGGTTATACTCGAGCCATGTTGCAGATTTCCAATGTATCCAATTATCAGATAAAATTAATTACGATAAAATGACTCACTATAAGCTTGTGGAAGTGTAAGCCTGTTGGTTATACTCGAGCCATGAACGATTTTCAATGTATCCAGTTATCAGATAAACTTAATTA
>JAQQZZ010121273.1:0-14555 GCA_030265115.1 Mopalia vespertina
GAACACACGTGTTTTGTTATGTTCAAACCGAATCATACGATCGCATTTTGCGGGAAAAGGGTTGCTTAAACAACTCTAAGATCGAGTTGACATGCAAAAAAACGTGTTTACAAGGGGAATACGAAATCTCAGTAAAATTTAATCACTCAGCCATTTGATTTTGAAAAAAACGATAATTTGATTTCTTCAAAAAATCTCCATTTGATTTTTTAAAAGCGTCCGTTTTACGGACGCTGAGGCACCCTAGATCTAACCCTGATATAGCACATGTGAATGTATATGATGGAGTCCTGTGACTACCCTTTTCCAAAAGAGAAAAAATACAAACAAATCATTATAAATTGCAATTCAGGCACTCAAACTTTGCAAATTAATCATACTGGAACAAATGAGTGAACGGGGAAAATGTTACAATGTCCAATTTTGATCAAACTGGCCTATCACTCGGCGGTTGACCGCTGGGTCTTAACGACAACTCTGTCCATTTGATCTTAACTTTGTGCATATTTATTTTTATAGATAAACAGGTGACGACTTGTATAGTAATCAGCCCCGATACAGATGTTTGTCGTCTTGGGAAACAGTCGGCCGTTGTCACAGATGATCAAACATCAACTCTTCTCAGGTTTCCATCCATTCACGGTAAGCCATATACGTACTCATGCAGGGTAGGGTAAATAGGGTAAGCTTTAGGCATACTAATGCAGGGTAGGGTAAACTTTATGCATACTCCTGTGGGATAGGGTAAGCCATATGCGTACTCATGCAGGGTAGGGTAAATAGGGTAAGCTTTATGCGTATTCATGTAGAGTAGGGTAATTAGGGTAAGCCATATGCGTTCTCATGCAGGGTAGGGTAAATAGGGTAAGCTTTATGTGTATTCATGTAGAGTAGGGTAAATAGGGTAAGCCATATGCATACTCATGCAGGGTAGGGTAAATAGGGTAAGCTTTATGTGTATTCATGTAGAGTAGGGTAATTAGGGTAAGCCATATGCGTTCTCATGCAGAGTAGGGTAAATAGGGTAAGCTTTATGGTACTCATGTAGGGTAGGGTAAATAGGTATTTCTAGGTAAGGAGACTACAAAAATAGTCGTAGATATAAATATCTAATAAATGGATGTTCAATTATGTTTTAAATCTCAAATACTATTATTATCCATCATGCCTCATTGTGTATGATTTTATTCACTATAAACAACTAGAAAATAGGTCTGCCCTCGAGTTTTTAAAGTAATAATAAGAAGTCGCACAAAGCTGATATGTTGTTTCTTGAAATGTTACTTCAATGTATTATATTTGAATTTCTGCCATTTTACTGTTTCAGAATTAAAATCATTCCAACATAAACTAAAGGAAATACGAAGTGATATACAATCTGTCTTCAGATCTAGAACAGATGAAGCCTCGGCTGTACAATACTTTCAGGTACATACTAGAACAATATTAATTTGGTATCATCCAGCTCCTTTACATGTTAAATAGGTTAAATCAGGGCTCTGGTGAAAAATAAAATTGTAAGTATGAGTATGCTTAAGAAACTTAGTGTAATTTATACGCCTTCTGAAACTAAAATATGCCACATTAAATTAGTTTATAATTTAATTTTAAGTCAGTTTTGTTCCAAAAGTATCTTGTCAGATTCATAACCATACAGATCATCTGGGAAGAAATGGTATACCAACATATATCCATGACAGTATTACAGTTTATATGATCATGTAAAGCTGGCTTAGATTTGACAAATTTCTTTGGCTAATCTGACGCTCAGTTTGATCAGCCATAAACCCATGAAATTAAGTTCAGATTTCACATAAGTCATTGAAATTGAAAAGTAGCTGTATGTGTCTGGTAAGACTGTCCTTTCAGAGATACTTTTTGAAGGTTTATTGACAATAAAAGTGACAGAATTTCCTAATTTTTTAGCAGGTCTATAGCAGAATGACGTCTTTTTTTACAGACATAAGAATGTACGGGTTTCAATGGGTTAGGTTGAGTGGTGTCCACTTGTCCTTTGGACACCCTGAATTGAAGAGTTGCCTCATTTGGACACTCTTTTGACACCCAGTTAAGCAAAATGACCATTTTGGACACCATACTTTTGATTTCTGGTTAAGCCCCTGATGGGTTTAGCAAATTTCATGTTACGAGGTTTTCTCTTGGTTTTCCACCGTGGTTATGCAAGGAACAGCATTAAGTGGATAATCCGTCATATAAGTGAAATACCCTTGAGTACGACGTTAAACCCTAATCAAACAACCAATCTTTCTTGGCACTTCGTGGACAGTAATATTTTGTGTGAAATTTTACTTACTCACATCCTACTTATTCTGTATGAATGTTCATATGAAATATTTTTAAAAAGCATTGTTAAATCCTACCCTTCTTCAAACCGCCAGTTACACATTTAATAAACCTCTGAAGTAAAATGCGCCTCAGTTGGGACATATTGGAGGAGTACAGTACATCACTGAATAAAAAGTATTTTTTAATGAAAATAACATATTTGTATATTTTTTTTGTTTCAGTTTTATGGTTATTTATCACAACAGCAGAATATGATGCAGGATTATATACGTACCTCCACCTATCAAAGAGCTATGCTAGCAAATGTACCAGACTTTCATGACAAGGTATAAATGCACATGCAACATCTCTTAACTCCCATAAAGTTAGACACACACAAGTTATAACATACATATATATGGGTGCAAAGTCCAGTCCAACAAATCCAGGATAGCAATGTTTAGCTTACCAGCTTATTTCAGCTGATATTGACATTTTTTGATATTGACAATTTTGTAATATAATTGTTTTTCTCTGATAACTAACAAAAATACAGTTCAAATTGATACTAAACATGAGTTGCCGTATTCCCGGTGGAATGTTGACCAACCCATATGTTGGTAGATAATACATTTCATCAGAACTTTTATATTGCTATTGTCAGCACTGTACATTTGAACCCTATCTTCACTTACAGCCCTTATGCTGTTGCCGCCAAACCAAAAAGAACCTACAAAACAAAGTTATAAAATCAGAGAAGTTTTACATAGGATTAATACTTTCTGTTGAAATTACTCCCTTTATGTTTGGCGAAGTAATTGTATTTTCATCACTTTATATAAAAGTATCAACCTTAAGTTTGAGTTTTCTTTTCACAGGTGGTTTTAGATGTAGGAGCAGGCTCAGGTATTCTCTCATTTTTTGCAATCCAAGCAGGAGCTAGGAAAGTCTATGCTGTGGAGGCCAGTTCTATGGCCCAGCATTGTGAGGTAGGATTACCAGAAAGTATAATGGACATCATAGTCATAGCTAGAGACCTGTCCACTCGTCATTTGAGATGGGTAGATTTCTAAAAACCGGTTAAAATGACAGGTAGAAATTCTGAATTTTAACATGGGAAAGATACAAAAAATTTAAATTTTGGACAGGAAAAATTTCTCAAAATACAGATTTCTGAAAGGCAGATTTCCAATCCAAGCTAACTTGGATATCCATTTCACTAGTATTCAGATGTTGAAATGTTTTAGAGAAATGTAAAAATTGACCCCTTAACAGTGTTTTAGCTTTGATAAGTTAACTTTGCAGGGGCCAATGCAAAATCACAAAATCAGTCCACTGGTTTTAGTCTGAGGTGATCGATTTTTTGATCATCGGAAACAATCTCAGGTGATCAATTGATCACCTTATCTGGTCATTTAGTTTTTAATAGAATACGCTGTTCTACAAAAATCCACACATTCTGTCTAACAGAAGTTTAAGAACCTTGACTCCTGATATCTCGCTTCATCATTAGAGGGCAAGGACTTAGGCCAACACCTGTCCAAATGGACACCCTGAAGTGAACAAATTCCTCATATGGACAGCCTGTTTTAAGAAACTGTAACATGTAGGAGATAGGAAAACTGTAAAAAAAATAGGACACCCAGTTATTTGAAATGTCAAGCAAAATTACCATTTTGGACACCATACTTTTGATTTCTGGCTAAGCCCTTGTTTTAAGGGAAAAGCTGAGATTTTCTGTGCTTTTTAATAACGTGCGAGTGTAAAAGGTTTTTTCTTAGCTATAATGGATTATTTAAATTAACAACTACTCATCTCATGCTTCATATACCTTTAATTGTGTCGGAATATTCCCGGCAGATATGTAAGTGGCTATAATCTTCCGGGCACTCATGCTTTCTTAGACGTCCATGTTCAGCGAAATTTTTATTAATGATTTGACAATTAAATGAGCTCTCTGGTTCTTAAAGCATAATTGTATTAATTTTCACAACTGATAAGCTTAAAAAAAAAAATTCATATATTTTGATCTGATTCAGTTTTTGTTATCTTGTCTACTGCCTAGTGTTGAAAGCTTGTAACAAAACGTTACATAAGTATGATTTTGATCAAAGTGAGGCAATAAATTTAAAACCCCAATTTACAGACCTTTGAATTTGCATTCTTCATGCCTTTGGTATTAATCGTTTACAGATTGCGCCATAAGTATGTTTTAACTTCTGGTGTATATGGAGATTACTTGATAACAGGCAACCAATCATCTGGCGAGACTCCAATATTACAACAACGAATCACCCTGCTTTAATACGACTCAGCGTAATCTAGAATTAGACTAAAATAAATTAAACATGCACTTGCATTCCTGTTTTCGTGGTTTGCTAGTCAAAAGGGTTGAATCTAAGTTCAGTTCAGCCTGTGATAATATTATACCCATCAGCTGAAAAGCACAAGATGATTGAAAACATTCTCCTGAAATTTGTTTTAGAGGATTGACAGGTGATCGATCGGTTCGATCGCCTACTGTAGGAGGCTTGCAATTACGTGGTAATATCGCAACACAGGGCTATATCCTATCATATCATATTGTCGGCAAAGATATTTCGATACAACCCTATAAAAGAACTGTTTAATTTTTGTTTCTGATCAGGAATATTGTTTGATTTTCTTCACAGAGACTAGTTCGAGATAATAAACTAGGTGGTCGTATAATTGTGATACCAGGGAAAATTGAAGAGGTGGCCATACCAGAAAAAGTTGATGCCATTATCTCTGAACCAATGGGTTATATGTTATTCAATGAAAGAATGCTCGAGAGCTTTTTACATGCTAAAAAATGGTTGAAACCAAATGGTAAGTACTCTTTCAATAATTTTTTAATTTTTTAAATCACAAAACTTTTAAGTGTGGAATGGCCCTATCTTTTTAACCTTTGTTTGCCAAATGCATAATGTACAGGGTTCATACACACTGTAATAGGCAATGTTTACCAGTCTTACTTTAAAGCCTTTCCTTCACATTTTGGTTTAAACAATATTCATTTCTTAAAGAAATGGATCGATGAACAGGCACAATGCCTATATAAACACCTCTCCTTCACATTTTGACATGGCAAAATTTAGAGTAAGAATTGGTAAAGATGCAAAACAAACTGTAGAAATTCAAGGTAATCTTGATAAAAAGTGTAGAATGTCAACAGGAAAACCGCTTCAGCACAACCAGATTAGTGCTTGATTTCCTTCACCCAGTGGGCGGGCACGCCGTCGTATGAGTGAACTTAGTATGGCGTTAAACCCCAATCAAACAGACTTATCATGTCAACATCTCTATCTAATGACAGAGTTGATTCCTTCATTCCTCCCTCTAAGAAGTCATTTACTTGTATGCATTTAACTTCCATTACACCTAATCACTGAATTTCCCTGAAATATGAAAAAAAAAAAAATCATATTTTAATCGCCAATAAATCGGTCTAAACTACCGATGTTAGATAAATTGTACCAAAGTAAATTTTAGTATCTGACATTCTGGAATTTGCCATCTGAGATTCATATGTAAATGTATTGTCAGAACAAAAATATATATACCACAATTGATTATGTGTTTTCCTTCAGCTTTTGCCGTTGCTTCTTGTTTTATTGTTTTTTTATCTAATGGGTATGTTATCCCTCTTATGTTTGTTGTGGTTTCATGGGGCTTCCTGATCCTCTCAACATATTCTCATGACGAAGCCAAGTTTTTGTCCTGATGTGCACAGTAAATCTTACATGTCTTGTCGTACCGTGATCAAGCATAATGCCTGTGGTAGACTCTTTATCTAGTCATTGGCGGTTTTTCTTTCACTGATTCGACTAGTATACAGTCTTAATAGTGAAATAGAGTTAATGATGGCATTAACTTCCAAGCAAACATACATGTATCTTCCAACTGTCCTGTAAAAACCCTTGTTTTCTTTTACTCAGGTAAAATGTTCCCAACATTAGGTGATCTCCACATAGCGCCGTTCACAGATGAGGGTCTTTATATGGAACAGTGCTCGAAGGCCAATTTCTGGTACGCTCATTTTTGATGGACTTAAGAGTTAACTTTCACATTTTGTAATATTTTGCTGGAATTGATAAAATAGAATCGCAAAATGAATTCCTGAACCATTGACAAAATATGGACTTTATGCAGCGCATTTCTTATTAGAATATAACTAAAGATTTATTTCTTTCAAGAGAAACTGTGTGAAACTGTATAGCTAGCTATTGCAATGCTAAGTGAATTCTATAGGCTGGCTGGTTGACTCTAGACAAATCCATTTAGATAAAAAGCTAGTTAACACTATGTAACAGCGTTTGAAATAATATATTTGAGTGCATATCAATTTTTTTTACCAAGGTTTAAAACATGGAAACAGAATACAAATAAATTATATTTTCGATTTTATTTTCTTCAAAGCCAATAAGGATTATATTTAAAATCTATAAAAAGAAAACGAAATATATTTCAATAAGTCTACTTAAAATGATTATGTTAATGATCTATTCCAGGTATCAACAATCATTTCATGGAGTTGACCTCACTATTTTGAGAGATGCAGCAGAGAAAGAATATTTCAAACAACCTATTGTGGTAAGAAAGTGTTTCTAGTATATAGTTGATAAAAAAATATATGTAGGTTATTGAATGCAAACAACAAAACCAGATAGACAGGAAACCGGATTAACATTTAAGGCGAGTGATCACTCCCCTTCGCCTACAGCTCACCTGACCGTCCCATTTAATGGTTGCAGTTTTTGCAGATAAATCAGTTTATATTTATGCAATTATGCGGACTGTAGTTGACTATACCAGTTAACAAAAGAATTTAAAAAACAAAATAACAAAAAACTGATCAGGTACCGTAGGTAATTTTCAGGTGGGCGAGAACATAAACAGATCCTTTTAGATTCTTTTAAGCATTCACTGACTGCTTTGTCTGTACACTAAACACATATACAAAGATCCAAATTGTTATAATTGTGTCCTGTGACGTGTATGGTCAAATATATGTCCAGAGTACTGGTTCTACTTGCAGAATTAAGTGACTTGATCTGTCTTTTATCCAAACAGGAACATGTAGAAACAGAAATATTAATTGATCACTGCTCTTACTTTCAAAGAGGTGTTAATTAAATGCCAACGAATCCTTCATATTCTAATGATAATTGTAGATATTGAAATATTTAAAGATTAACATTTGGCATTTTACACTATTTGTACATTCTTGTCTATTTGTGTGTGTGTTTTTTTGTTGTTGTAATTTTGAATCGACTTGATTGTAGACAATCCAATTTCAATATTATCGACCATTTTTAAATTTCAGGACACTTTTGACATCAGGATATGCATGTCTAAGTCTGTAAAATATACAGTAGATTTTCAGAATGCAGAAGAAACCGACCTCCACGTTATTGATATACCTGTCACGTTCTCCATGCAGCAGTCTGGCCTTGTACATGGGCTCGCTTTCTGGTTTGATGTCGCTTTTCTGGGTTCCAGGTAACTTCTCTCATCCCCTGCCCATAATAAATAATAAAATCAATTCTCTTAACAATTTTTAAGTATGTTAAATGTAAAATTAATATATACATCTTCATGCTAGATTTTCTACCTTTATAAAAAATGTATTCAGACTAAGAAGAATGATGTATATGGATACAGTTTGATATTATTCATTTCAAATGTTATTATGTAGCACTAATGACGAGAGATAACTAATGACTTACTGTTGACTGGTTCTTTCAGAGAGAATGTATGGCTATCAACTGTTCCCACTGAACCCCTAACTCACTGGTACCAGGTACGTTGTCTTCTACAGACTCCGATCCTGGTCAAATATGGACAAAATCTCAATGGAAAGGTTACGCTCAGGTGTAATAACAGGTAACTGCCTAGGTATATAAACTTCGAATAAAATACAGATTGATTTATTATACCTTTCACAAACTATGGTTCGGGAGTTTAATGGAAATACATTGTCTTTGTGTCCATTTGTAGTTAAAAAAATTCCGCACTATATGTACATTCACAATCATTGTTCAAGTTGTTTGATTATTCATTTGTTAAGGTATGAAGTTGTGCACCTACAAATGTGATAAATGTTGTCAGAATGATGGTGTTATGATGTAATAAGGTGCTTTGTGGGAGACAAAAATTTCAAGTGCGTTATAGACAAACACCTGCTATAAGACTATTAATAGCATTATGACAAGAAGCGACTGTCATAATACCAGTGTTGTTGGGGCCTGTATGGAAGGCCTAAACAAAGAATTATTTCGATTTAGCACCATATAAACTCACTATCAGGACAAAGCAAAGCGCAGGAGGTGCAATAAATGAAAAGTTTGATAGATTGAGCTTTACAACGGCTAGAGGCAGCCAGCCAGCCACTGCAAACATAATTCTGTGTTTATTTTGTGAATAGACTTAAGGTATTGTGCTGTTGACATGGCGCCCTTGTAGAAAGTTCATGCTGTAAGATTTCGTTTCCCCAACAGCTGCCTTTATAACATAGTTACATATTATTTGTTCACACCACATCTAACATCTTATACCACTGAATGTGGCGTAAAACACCAATCAATCAATCATTTGTCATTCATATTAGCCATGGCTGGTGGTTAGAAACTGTTGTTCGGACTCTGAATGTCCTCTCTGTATGTTAACAATCTAACAGACTAATTATTAACTTTCATGAGTATTTTGTCTGGTTTATAAAAATACAGAATAATTGATTTTGTTTTCTTCCATTTCCCAGACAAAGTTATGATGTAGATATTGAAATGAATGTCCCTGGAACCTCAGCTAAATCTGTGAACACATTAGACTTGAAGAATCCATTTTTTCGCTACACTGGTCAAGTACCCACAGCTCCACCAGGAACAGCCAACCAATCACCAACAGACGTTTACTGGAACACTGGTGGAAATGGGGGCCAAGTTCAAGGTCATTCAATTGACCTATCTGGTAAGGGTGCATCATAAACTTATGTCTTTAGTCCGGTTCAAAAATCAGTGTTTTATTTATTTTCTTTTTGATCAGTGAAATAGCATGACCAATGTTTGGGTCTTTTTGAAATTAGAGTCTGTAACTATGTAACTGGTTGAGTGCCATGCATCATATCAGAGTAGTCTTTAAGATATACAGGACAAAAAAAGATAGGCCCGCAAAAATACCTTGTTATGTAATAATGGGTATAGAAGTATAGGATAAAATGGTCAAACAGATCTGTATTCAAATTTTGTCTTGTGGTATTCATTTATAACTTGCCAATGAAGTCAAAGATATACTATATTTAAGAAATTGAACTATTGTCTTCTTTATAGCTCCAATCAATCAGATTATGCCTCTATTCTGTGTAAGTTGTTATTAAAAAACCTAATGACTTTCAATGAATACAGCTCCAATCAATCAAACATCGGATTATGCCTGTATTCTGTGTAACTTGTTTTTAAGAGCCTAATGGATGTTTTCCCATTGCAGTGATTGGTCAGGGAGGTTATGTAAATGGAGGAGTTCATGGGGGTCAAGATAACAATATGGGAGTCAATCTTCAGAACGTCGTCCATACAAACCTTATTCCTCTATGTAAGTTCCTACAGTGTCGCTGGATCTTTTTATTATCACACATCTTTATCAAACAAAATCATGTCCAATGCATATTTGTACAGAGCCGTAAAAGGGACATAGGAAATTTTTCAAAAATTGCTGCTCAAATGACCTATTAACTCATTTGAACTATTCATTAACTCGTTCAAACAAATTATTAACTAAGAAATATGGAGTACATAAGCCGCAATTCAGAGATTGAAAACAGTTTTGTGACTGGCTTGAATGATTTAGACATACCTTTTACTCTGCCGCATCAACCTGATAATAAAACCCTTACCTGACACTTAAAATGGCTTGAAAATCCACATGTAAAATGTGGCCGCACATTTTTGTCATTTTATGGGTTGAATATCTCATTTTGAATGACTTATTGCCTCGTTTAAGTGAGATAATAAGTAATTCAAAACAAAATATTAAGTGGTTCAAACAAGATATTAGTCGTTCAAAGGAGATATTAAGTTGTTTGAACGATTTATTAAGTCATTCAACCGAGATAACCAATCTCACAAACGAGTTAATGAGCAGCATCATTTTTATTTTTTATGTCACCTTTACGGCTCCATTGACTTAGTTTGAATCACTCAAATTGTCATTAAGACATAAGGATTTCTTTCAAGTCTTCCACTTTCATGGTATGAGTATTAAACAAAAAGATGTAATAATTTGAAGACTTTTAGTACTATTTTGTTCTCTTTACTCTTTTAAAGTTGTTTTCCATTGTTATTTTATTTGGAGAGATTATCTTAATATAGCATGCAGAAGGTTCTGAATAGGGTTGTTGGTTTTATTCTATCTTCAGACAAAGGCAAAATGAGAGCTGAAAGCATGTTCATTTTTAGTTTTTCTTCCAGGGAGATTTTTATTGTTTGTAGAACTGTGGTCTTCTAGCTTCTTTAAACACAATTGTTTTGGATTTGGGATAGCCCTGTTTTTTTCTCAGATACATGTTATTTTTTAATTCTTCATTTTTTGCACAAACAGTCTGTTATTTATAACTTAAATTAGCTTTGCATGTTTTATATTCACATTTTCTTATTGGATAGAATTAATGATTAATTTGATATTTACCTCTTACTTACATTTATGTTCATACTAACATGTTAAACTTTTCACGCTCACAAATAGTATCACATGGAAAAATCAACATAAGTTCTTATTGTTGGATCTTGTTTAGACAAAACCACAATCCTCCAGAATTATTACATCGATTGAGTTTCTCACTTGACCTGCGACCTGAGACAAATAATACAGACTTTATACTGGTTCATTTCACCAGTTATTTTTGAGACATTTCACACTTTAAATTAAGAGTTTATAGTGGCATTGTGAGATATTACCTGTTGTAAACTATTGAGGCTACAGGCCAGCCAAAGATTTAGTTAAGTCCTACCCCTGATGTCCAAACAAACTTTTTTTGTACCTAAACATGTACTGTGGTTTCTTTTCTATTAATTGCAATACATTCAGTGAAAAATTACCATTGTACACTTACTCTTTTTTCAATGTGCAAAGACATGTCAATCTTGCTTTTTTTTTTACCTCTCAACCAATAAGTGGGAAAGGGGTATTGTCGTTGTCATGTATGTCTGTTCATCATTTCTACTGTTACACTAACTAGAGAATGGAACAACTCTGAATCTTGAAATTGGATTTATGATGCGTTATAATAATGGGTTTGTGGACCCTATTGATTTGTGACATATTTGGATTACAAGTAGAAGAGAAATTGCTTTCATAAAAGGCTATTTTGATATCCTACCGTAGCTGGATTTGTCAATAACATCACCACAAAGAAAAACAAATTTTGAACTTAGTATATAATATCTTAGTTGCTATAGGAACTCTTTCACAAAACTGCATATTCAAATTAACATTTAGAAAGTTATCTCCCTTTCCTAATTTCCATGTTAATATAATAGTTGTTAACCCATTAGATGTTAAATGACAAAATGACGTCCTATTCTTAGTCTTTAAGTTTGTAATACTGTGGTATATCAAATATTAAGTTTGTAATACTGTGATATATCAAATATTAAGTTTGTAATACTGTGGTATATCAAATATTAAGTTATTAAGAGTTTAACTTTGTGAGATCATTCCGTTTTTTAACCCCACTTTAATGATGAAGTGGTTACTAAGTATATCAGAAGAACGTGACCACTAAATACAACAAATACTTAATATTTATCTTAGCTGCCTTTGGAACTGTATTGAAATACAGTGTTGTCTGATTGCAATTTACAGAGTTATCTGCCTTTTCCTAATTTTTATTTGAATGTAATTGCTGTTAAATAAGAAAACAAGGCATAGCCTTTGCCTAATAGAATAAGATTGGTGTATTACTGTGTCTGCCTATTAATTTTACTTCGATGTACCTCTCAAGGGTCGAGATGGTCAGAATCCTGTAGGTTTTTTTACCAGGTTTTCCACCCTATTCAAGTAAGGCACAGTATAAAATTCAGCAATCCTTTGCATATTAGTAAATACCCGCACGTACCATATGAAACCCCTATATTCTGAGAATTATTTTGCGAACAATTCTCTCCATTGTCACCCATCTTAACTTAAGACAAATGATAGAGATCAAGTGTTGAGAGTATTGAAACATTGCTATGTGTCATCTAGATTTAGGTAATTTCCTGAAAAGTCCTCCACATTATTTGCTGAGCTAGCTGGGACACTGACAGTCAAAAGATACACCTGCTGTTTGTTCTTACTGTACTATATGTGAGAAAAAGCTTTAACAGTCTCATTAGATTAAACGTTTTTGGAATCTCCCAGTTTACATTCATCTGTATATAGACTGACCAATGACATGGTTGGTAAGGTTAACTGAGGCTGAGTGTTAAATGACAAACTACAAGTAATTTCCTATCTTTATCTTTGATAAGACTGGTTAACGGTCAAATTATAAGCTCATATAAAAATGGGAATACGTATAAGAAACAGCAGATGCAGATAGAAATGCTTGTGAATGTACCTAATACAAGTATCCTAGTCATAAAGGAATTTGTCCCAAAATGCACCTGGAGGCCCCTTGAGCCGAACCCCTTCTTTTTACACAGTAACACTAGTTAAAACTCTTGTCATCATCAATCTTGTATCAAATATTATGGCGATAAAAGGAGCAGTATTCTTTCTGTCATTTATTTTAGAACGGTCATTACACTATCAGTAGGTACTTTCTTGTGCTCTTCAGTGAGCCGAGGGGTTTTGGACAGCGGGGCTTCATGTTAACATTTATATTCATGTATTTACATACAGAAAAAAATCTTTAACAAAAGTTTGGCACTTGTACTATTGATTACTTTTATATTTATGAAATACTTTTTCAATGTGGAATTAATTTTAAAAGTTTTGGGAAGAGAACAAAACATCCACCAACTGAAACAATTTTCGTTTAAGGAGCTGAATGCTGATCAGAGCACGTCTGCCTGTAATGTGATTGGGGATGGGAGTGGGTTTTAATGTAAGCAGGGCTAGCATGTCTGACTGCTGGTTCTCCTTTACAATGCTCAGAGGTTTGAGTGCCCAGTGGATCTCTGGAATAGGAGGGAGTCTCACAAAGGGATTCAGGCTATCACAAGGATAGTTGTATGAGGTTTCCTCCTGGTTTTCCATTGTATTATCTTAGAGTAATCTGTCGTAAATATATATACTCTGCATTTATTCAAACTATATATGTGAAAATCCTTTGAGTATAATATAAAAAAACCAATGAAATGATCACTGTAAGCACTACTGAATTCTAAGTCCACCATATAGTTGTGTAAAATATTACCCACCATTTCCAGCTGAGTGGGTAGTCATTAACAGGGGGGCTTAATTTAATTGATGTTGGTTAACTCGCCTAACAGCCGGTACCTCCAACCCACTATTCCAGGCAGTATCAGACTTGAAAGGAATTAAGATATAAAATAATAAACATTGCATAAAGGCATGTGCATGTAGCTATAGAGGTTAAATCAATGTTAAAGATGATAGTGTTTATCAATAAATTAAGCTTAAGGTAGTATATAGTTATAAGGATTAGTGCTGACTGATGAAATTGATGTGTGTTAACAGCCAGTGCCCCGATCAACCCGGGTAGTATCCCCAGTGTGATGACACTCCCCAACAGCTCCATCACCAACCGGACCTCAGTCGGGGCTGGCATTAGTCCTGTCCACTTCAATTCTACTCAGGTATCTACTACCTAACATAGCTATACTCTCTCATCTTGCCTTACAGTCTGTTTAGCTTAATCTCAAGTGCTGTAGTTATTTATTAGTTATTGCGCTGGTTTTATTTATTTTACTGGAGGTTTTTTTTAAGCTTCGGTGTATAGCTTAATGTGCACTGTTTGTCCCAATGAAAGGTGTGGACCTTCATCTAGTAAGGTTTGTCTTGGAGATCTTCTTGATCAACTTTCAATCAAATTTCATCTGATCAAAACCAAAATTAATAAAAAATATTTATACCTTTTTTTTTTTTCTGCTCTGACATGCTCGTCTTCTCAATAATGGATGCAACATTATTTTGCATTAAGGAAGAAACAAAAATCAGACATTGAGAGGATCTTTAAAGGACAAGACCACCCAAAAACCGTGTTTTCTACATAAGTAAACATTTTTCTGTCAAATGCAATACAAAAA
>JAQQZZ010121284.1:0-14554 GCA_030265115.1 Mopalia vespertina
ACACTGCATGCAGATAATATTTATTTGTTTAACACTTGATTTAATGCACATGTTGTAAAAGCGTAAGGTTATTTTCTGACATATATTACGGCGTGTCGGCCAACTGGGTGAAGAAAACCACCTTGACGCTACTGGTACCAAAGACAAGACAGGACAATCGCAGCACATATTACAAATACATCACAAACAGATCGGCTTCGTATTACGATGAGTTTATCATTTCAATGCTTTGAATTGTCACTCAGACTTCATTGTTTTATATATCCTTTAATAATTTCACCCTTCTTAAAAAACAGCTGTTTATCTTATGGACTAAAATAACGGTAAAGACATATAACGGTAAAGACATATTTCGTTTGCAACAGGGTGGATGAATGTGAAAAAACAATCTCTACTATGGTTTAAATTCTTACAAAACATCAAAGTAACCACCTAATATATGTTCCAAGGATCTACATTCCTGTAATCCAAAATCCATACTCTAACGGTAAAGACTTGGTATTTGTGTGACAGTATATAGTTTCAACTCATCTTCTGAACATGTGGAATGGTATTAAGCATCCTAGCAACAAAATGGCTGCCTTGTATCATGGGGATTCTAGGAAGGCCTGCAGGGCCATCTTTTATCCAATTTCTGAAGGGAGGTAACTTTTTTAAAGAAGTGATAACGGTAAAGACATACTGTGTATAAATGTCATATTTTTGGTTTTGTTTCGTTACAGTTACTAACTTTTTGTTAAAACATTTCTTGGCTCAACTGTTATCAATCGCTAAATGAATTTAACTAATTAAATCTAGTTAAATTCTTTTTGTTGATAATGAAAACATTCTTAATACAGTTTTGCGTCTCTAACGGTAAAGACAAATGGACTTTAATTTTGCAGATTTATTGGCGCGTTCAAACTGTATGTACAGATTATAGTATCTTAGTGGTTAAAAAATTGATAAGAATTAGTGTTATGCATATACATTCCTGTATTCATTTGATATTTTGGATGCATTTGACAGAATGTGTCGGAAGTTGTCTTTACCGTTATTTACAGGGTTTTTATAAAATGGCCCATATCTACCATTATTGCGAGCATCGACCTAGACACCGACAAATCTGTTCAGACATCAGGCAAAATGTTCGAATGGGTCAGCTGCTTGTTCCATTTCCTACTCATCTGAACATACGAGATTAAAACTCTGCAAAAAAAAAAGCATTGTATCCCATCCCAGCTTAACCTTCGTAGAATACACATTACTATGGGAAACGAGACATGGGTGTACGGTCAGTTGTTTTCCAGATGTCATTAAAGAAATATACATCCAGATTTCAACAACAACCAAAACGGGATAAACAAATCATTTTAAATTTATTGTAAATATCGTATAAACACTTCCAAAAGTGTCTTCTAATGTTTATGCATATTCTATCAGTTCTTAATGAAGTGCTACTCTGGCTTCAGGTCCACATTCAACAGGCTACCCAGAAGACAGAAACTGTAGGCCAGCTGGACAATTTGATTGAAATCAGCTGATTTATCTTTTATTGAGCCTTAGATGTTTGTTTGTTTGATTGGGGTTTAACGTCGTACTCAAGGGTATTTCACCTATAGGACGACGTGCCAGACCAATGGGTGAAGGAAACCACCCTCGACACCACTGGCAACAAACAAAGACATCACGGGACAAGTACAGGACGCAATACAGACACCACAAACAGATCGGCTTCCTGTTCCCCTTTGGCTCTGAGAACACTAGGGCAACACGAAGCTCCCTCCAACCACCCGAAGTCTTAGATGTAGACATGTAGCTACCCTCATGTAAAATGACAGTCAGTACTAGTCAGAAAATACAGTTGAGTATTAAAAGATCACAGAAATCGCAAAAGAAGAATACATAATATTTCAACGCGTATTTGCAAGGCGATTGAGGGAAAACGACAAAACAACGAATCTCTTTCTCCAGTGAGAAAAGGAGACCGAAGTAGCATTTTTGCATTATTTAAAAAAACCAAACCACAAATCTAAAGGTAAATAAGGAAAGAATGGGTTAAAATATTATTCCGCTTTTACAAATGGTTTGCATCCGAATGACCTCAGCTGCAAGATACTATTAAAAGTATACTGGTCGGTATATTTTAACTTATGGTTGTCAAATAACAGACTACAGCACTAAATAAATATTTAGAAATCCTAGAAAGACGAAACAAGTTAACCCGTTCATGTCAAACCGTAACAGAGAACATAACTTTACCGTGGAAAAACTAGATATAAAATCGGATATAGCATTCCAGATCCAACTATTTATGTCGTACACAAAAATGTTATATAATATGCATCTGATAGTATCACTTATTGTTATCTAACACATTGAAGTAAGAATTGTATTAACAAAATGGTTATATGTTGAATTAAAAACAATAGTGAAAAAAAAGGACAAAGCATATGACATCGAAAGAGAATTAACAGCACAGTAAACTGAGAATCCACAAAACACTGGTCACAAATCATGATGAAAAACAACATCAAGTCAAAACTATCCAAATAATCTAACCCACAAAACTCAACTGTGGTAGAACTTTCCAAACGAAACATTTGGAAACACTTTAAAATGATCACAGAGAAACTCATATACCAGGATAATAACAGTTGAATGCACAATTACTATATACTGTGCCTCCAGAAAGAATGTTGCAAACGTGAGAGGAGAAGACCGAAAGAGAGGTTGAGTTTAGAGATTATTGACTGGGATTGTGTAATAGCGATAACTTCGTCAAAATGTGTTGGCGACCGAAACTGAGACTGCAATATCTGTGGAAACTGCCGTTGTTCGGAGCGGTCAAGCCGGCGGTGGTAGTCATGTATACCTGGTGGAGACTTAGGCGCAATGATTTTCACAACTGTGTGTATCGGTACTTCATCAAGATTTAACGAGAGTTTGGACACTTGTTTTTCTGACTGCCCAAAAAACAACGGCTTGGCTGCTTTCAATCATCATTTCACCAAATCCATGTTTCCGGCATGGGCGTGAGACATAAACTGCCATATATTACATTTTGAATCTAGAATTTTTGTTCGGGTTTAGTGTCCAGTAAAAAGGACCGTGTGGAGATTTGAAGCATACCGGCCTGGCTATGTTAAACAATTTGTACGATGGGGTTACGAAATTTAACACTGCCAGCTGAGGCTTAAAGGCGACAGATTGTTAAGTCATCTCTGAGACTTTACCCTGAGATAGTGATGTTAACCTGAACAGGGGTACAAATATGGACTCGTCCATTCGAATAGCGAACCGCGGTCTATCGCTGTTGACTTTCTATTTCTAAGCTATCTTAGTTAACAAAATAAAAACCAAAACAAGGTAAAAAGGTATGTTTTAAAGTGGGGGAGACATACGTCCCATTCACATTTTTATGGCTTTGAAAGACCCAGACTCGTGTTAGCTTCTGTCTAGAATTCTAATGTTGATGAATAACTCGTCCAGACAAACTTTTACATCGAAGTTTCTATCAAGTTCAGCTCTTATTTAATTTTCTACAACGAGTGCTATTGTTTAGATTTTCGATGTCGCGATTCGTCGAAACTTTTTGCTTCAATAAATCAATTCTTATCATGAACTACTTCATATCGTTTGTTACTTGGTGCAATTTGGGCAATTTCGTATAGCTTTTTGTCTAAAAACGGCTCGCAGTTCCTTCTGAAATGTCATAGTCGACGGCCCTCAAATTGTTGGCCATTTTTGTTTGTATCATGCCCGCTTGTTTACAATCACAAAGTTGTTCAAAGCTGTTCGACAAATGTGTGACGTCAGAATTATCCCTGTATAATATCGTAAGAAATTTGACAGTTGTAGTTTTTCCACAATAACACCGAGATACAATAATCTGTAATACTAGATACCTATTTAGCTGACGTCGTACCTTTGATGAACTGCATTTTGTTTGTAACTTTATAGCAGATATATAAAGGTGACGTCGACTTATTTGAACTTCACGACTTCTGTCATTTTTAGAAGAAAAACAGAGAAGAATCATTAGAATGACACGTTTACCTTTGAGCCACGGCCACGAAAAAGATATTCATTTTAAAAACTATGTGTCACATGTTCTGTTAAATAACTTAAAAGAGTGACATGTAAATAATTGGCCATACGTATGGGGGCGGGGGGTATTAAATGTAATCATAGAACCTAGAGACTATCACCGAACTTGTCTCTCGTAGTCCTATTTATTAGTCTTAGATTGACGTCGGAAGGAATGAAACAGAAGGTCTGCTCTGCAGTTTTCCCAGAGACCATGCTAACGACTCGATCATGTTAAGGCGTTGTTAGTAATAGATGTTTCGTTTTACCTGGAGGCGACAATCGTCCCGACAGGGGAATGCCCCTCACTGATTTCACCCCGCTTACTTCGTAAATGTTTCATTACAAGATATAATCAGCCTGTCTGGATGGTCAAATGAGAAGCAGACTGCAACAAGTATAACATCTTAGCTCCCGGGTGTTTATCTAAACCCGTCGACATTCTGAACCAGAATGAAGCATTATCACTTCATATGAAACCAGAGATTAGAACAAAATTTTCTTGTGTGTACCAACTGAACCAAATAGTATCTATCCCCAAAGTATAGTTTACAAAAAGGTATGCATTCGACATTTACTTTAATATCGTTTAAAATGACTCACAAAAAGAAAAAACAAAATTCAATTTTCTTCCTCTTAAATATAAATATGTATGTCTTAATCATGTTTCTAAAACATAAAAGCAAAAGAAACAACAGTGAAAGAAATTGTGAACAGAATTATGTAATAAGCAGAAAGGGAAAAACAAGTTATATGAAAAAAGAAAACAACTAGATAAGAACAATTGAATTTAAAAAAAAATAATTTAAACAAATTTAAACACTCGAAAGATTTTTTTTAAATTAATTTTAAAAAATTACAGTAAAAAAATTAATTAAAATGTATTTTTAAAAATTTAATTAAAAGGAAAATAGGTATTTTCAGAAAAAAAAATACATCTTTTTTTTATACAAAATTGTATCTGAAAGAAAACTCCAAGAAGTTAAGTTTAAAAAATATTAACATTTACTATGTGTACAAGTTACTGATAACCTAGACTATAAATGTTTCCAACAAACTTGAGCCCAGCAAAATCACCTCAACAAATAATCTTAACGTGTGTACCAGTGAAGTTTAATAAATACCAAAACTTACAAAGTAAGCGAGTAACTGACAACCTAGGCTATACAACAGAACCAATCAAGTGTCCTCAACAAAAAACCTCAACATGGCATGTGTCTGAAAGCTATGGAATATAAACAAATAACTGAAAACCTAAGCTCAACATAAACTTAAACAAGACTATATTATCAAAATCCTTGAGTCCAGCAAAATGACCTTAACAAAATACCTGAACTTGTGTACCAGTAGCTAAACAGAAAGGCATAACTTGAAAGGTATGCCTAGGATATGAATAACATTTGCTAAACATTAAACCCGTAACCTGTCCCGGACACCGCCACATTTCCCCCTCTCTCAACAATACCTTTCCTTCAGTTCGTTACGGCAAGCTAACAATGTCTTCAATATAATGTAGATTTTAAAAAAAGTATCCTGTTTATCTGCATTTAGCTGGTCAATAGGCAATACGATGGGTAAAATACAAATGTAAGATCGTCTGACATAAACTTGCTTCCAAACAAAAGTTCACATCGGAAGTCTGAGCCAATAAATCAACAGTGCCCGGATTTCCTCTGTACCCTAGTTTATCAGTTCAATTTCCAGAAGCTTTAAGTGGAATTGGGAACTGTCAGGATGTGTCGGAATTTTGTAACAAATTGAATATAGCGCTCTCCACTTACATTCCGGTACTGAATCCGTTTTACATTGTCACGGATGCTAACAGGGAATACCAATACTGCATAATGTGACGTGTTGCCAAAAATACATGTCTTATAGGAGTAAACTTAATATTGTCGTAACAGTTATGTCCATAATTTTACGTTCGTTTTGATCGAAGTACACCTTATTGTGGACATCAAATAACTTACATCAACCCTATTTTTTTTTTAAAAAGAGGATAGTTCTATATGGATCCATTACGATAAAAATGGTTCTTGGAAGACAGGGAAAAATACTTGGAACAGCTGGTGTGAGATTCTACAAGAGCCATGACTGAAAAACATTAAGGGGTTCCATTTGACTTGACATAGGTTCAATTGAACAAAATTTAATTTAATTTTGCCGGTGTGGGAGGGGGGGGGGGGGCGGCATAGGGATATTGAATGTGATATCTGGGACCTCTAGGAAGACAAACAACAGCACATGACCATGTTTTCACCGCTAAATATATTGCAGTTACGGTTTTTACAGAAGAGAATATTACTTAAATATGTGTTGTTCACATAGCTCAGTTAATAGGGCATAACACTGTTATAATCGGCTTTTAATTGGACATTTTGAAGACTTGAATTAGGGACTGTATAAGAGGAAACCAGTCTGACAGATAAAAAGAGTAATCTTCCGTAGAAAGAATGTAGCCTGAAGTGTACTGTATACGTCAAATTAAAAGTTCAACTAACATTAAAGTTGTTCAAACAAAATTGTTACTCCGATGTGCTTGTCTAGGGGAAAAAGGTTTAGTTTCATTTTAAATCTGCTAATGTGATTCGATGATAAGAAAATAGACTTGGTGTTTACAATTGGATTTGATTTACATATATTCACCGATGTGGATTTCAGTATACACAAAATCAAAAGAACAATCGTATATATTATTCATCGAGAAATGGAATCGAAAGAAAATCGGAACGATCTTTATTAAGCCTTTTGGTGTTCAGTCCGATAAGTACATACGTTTCGTATGTGGAAAAGAAATAAAAGCAAAACATCCGTTTGCAACACAGTTAAACGTGAGAAAACTATTAAGACGTATTTTAATCTCCTCTCAATTAACGAAAGATATTTCCTAACGTATTGTCAGTTCAGATGAAGACAATACGTCCGGATGACAAAAAGCAAAGGAGGTAATCAAGGTTTCAAAAACGTGGTACAAAAAATCGGTTTAAACAGTAAACAAGAATATAACCACATTTTGTTCGGCACATTTTGGCACTTGTCGGCTAAAACATAGAGATACATTTGAATACCGGAACATGAATAATTAAATGCGCAATTAGTCACACCCAATGGGACATCCGATAGTTTCATCAGTTGACTGCATCTGTATTCAACACAAACCGTGAACAGACAAACTTACACGACAGCAGATATCCAATGTACATGGCAGTACTATTAAACAGAAGTTAACATTTAATCAACTAACGTCCTATCCATCCTTCATTTGTAAACAAGCTAGAAAGAAATAACTTTACTATCTCAGCTTGTGCTCATTTAATTAGCTGCTTAAAGTAAATTACATTTGAAAAGGCTTCAGAGTTAAAGTTATGCTTCATCTTGCGGCTGTCTCACCAAGAGACATCACTTATATTTGTGGTGAGTTGTAATTATATCAAAGAATACACCGATGTGTCAAATACTAACGCAAAATAAAGTCGGTTTTGTACGTTCGCACATTGAAACGTTTAATGACTATAGATGTTTAAGACTGTGTTTTACTCACATGTCGAAAAGTCAATAATCTGATTAGACCTTATTTAGACTACACACTGTGTTTGCTTGACTGGTGTTTTAACAGTGGCTTTATGTTGTTTGACTGATACCTTTACATCTGTTTTTGTACTAGCCTAATGACGGTAACCACCCAGACAAGTCAAAGAGTAACAAATTACATAAAAGGCAAACAGCAGGCTGTCCTTTACAGTTTAATATGCCACACTGTGCTGGAAAGACCTGGTTGTCGAACAACATCAAACAAAATAAATATCACAGTCAGAAAATATTTTTTAGATAAATTTCACGCCATCATAAAAGTGAAATAACCATAATACGGTGTAAACCCGCAGTCAAACCAATAAACAAACCAATTGCTAAGGATCCAGATTGTTTTTAATTATTTTGCACAAGAACTGTGAAGCAAGATTGCAAAAGTAGCGTGCCATCTTTAAACCAATATTATTTCCTCATTTGTGCAAGTAACACCTGATGTTTATCAAATATTAGAAGAAAATGTATGTATTCTGACAAGGGAACAGAAAGAGCAAACCCAATAACGTACATCAATACAGCCGAACTAAGGACATCATTCAGATTAACAGGAAGGTTTAAAATTAAATATCAGAAATCTTTATTTTGAAGTGGATTTCTAATATAAGGGTCATTTCACTAGGCTTAACCTATATTCGGATAAAATCAAAGAGCGCCAAAATACCCAAATGTTTTGCTAGCGTGTTAGACCGGAAATGTCCAAATTATACATATTGTATAAAAAAAACATGGTATTTATATTTAGCGTATTTAATTTCTGCCAACGGACTGCTCAAAGTTTTGATGGATATTTCAAACTAAGCTTCTTGGAACCTCAAGCCAGTGTTTTAGTAGAAAAATGTGTGCGACAAAAGTCCGTCCGCAACATGCATGGGCTGCACTATTTTAGAGGACTGTTTCCGACCTCCATGTATTTTTAGATCTCTATGCCGATCACGGCTAACAGATAAATTACTTAGATATTCCTCTCCGCTCAACTTTATTACCTCAATCAGGTAGAAGATTTACGTAGGATTTGGGATTAACATGATGGATCGAGCGCGTTCATTCCGAGGATCACCTGTTTGATCACCTTTCAAAAGGTTTTGTTAGCCATCGGGTGCAAACTTTTCCGATTGTCATTTTTATACTTTCTTATTGATTTTTTGGGTAACATCAAAATAAGCCATAGACAAAATAATCTGACTACCGACTGTTCAGCATGGATACTTCCTACACTAACTTAAACTAATCCTCAGTCTGGTCGCGTAACAGGTAGTCTCGCCAACTAACCAATGTTACATTAGCTTGGAGAAGATTAATGTGGTGCCCTGAAGAACCCATTACATGTGAGTTTGATTGATTGGACGGCTATCAATCAATCTGTTATCTAGTTCTCTAGAATGTTCATTTTGATAAGTCGGTGAAATTGGAGTCATGAAAATTGCATGAACGGTCAGCATTCAGGATTTGTTTCATAAAGTCACAAGGAATAAACAAATGAACAGTATTAAAATGAGCCACTATCGCCAAAATGTGAGTAAAGAGCACACCTATCCAAATATCCAATTACCTCCCTTGCAAACATTTCGTTGAGACTGTATGGCCAAACTATAGGCACGAGACTGAAATATGTGTCGGAGGTTTGGGATGGAGCTTCTTGTTGCCCTTGGAGTTAAGGGCAATATAAAGCATTGTATTGCGTGCTTTAATTGTCCTGTTTTGCTCCTGTCTATTTTTGTTGCTACTAGTGTTGTTGAGGGGGGGTTAATTCACCCATTGTGCTAGTACGCCGCCATTTGAGTGAAATAACCTTAAGTAAAGTGCTAAATGCCAATCAAACAAACATAACTTAAATATGTGGTGGCGCACATCAATTCAATCTGCACCTATAAAGTTATGACAACATAATTTATCACAGTAGTTCGCTTGTTTTCTGTTCCAGTTGACTTCGTGGCCTAGGTTAAAATAGATAATTTCGTACACATTTAATGTTTTTTTAAAATGTGACAATTAATACTTAATTTAACACATTCTACTCAAGCACACATACAAGTCATACTGCATTTCGTGGAAGTACACAGCATTGTAGCCGTAGTTTATAGAGAAATCGCAATAGAAAGCATTTAATCTCTTGATGATGCGGCTGGTTAGTCCGTTTAAACCGATGTATAAATTGTTCGTTTACAATATACCACTCAATGCGGTTGTATACCACATAGCTTTGCTTTCTACTTCATTGGCTGGCAATACACACGGAAGCGTGGCTGTTGCGCTGCGTGGCTCCAGGATGCCTAAAAGTCTTCAATAATCGATTATTATATTCCACAATAATTGAGTTGCTTTAGTGATAAACCCACAGGAGATCCGCTAATGAGACTAAATAGTTGGTAAAACAGCGACAGGTTTGGATCATCTGAAATATTGAACCGTTTTATACAAATATATCCATTAGAGCCACGCCCATGGGAAGCTTTGGTTGATCAATGTTACTTTGTCAAAGTGGAAGGACCAGTGTTTGGTGAGTAATGTCTTGCTGCTGTTACAAATATTCAATTAGTCTGTCCTCAATTATCAAAAGGAAGACACAACCGCGTTAAAATATTTGTTTAGGTGCTGAGATTGTTCCCATGTCCGAGGCATATAACACTGTATAATGCAGTATGTTTAGGGGTATGTTCCTGAACTCGGCTGTGGAGGAACATTACCGTGATTAGTTTTACCACTTGCACCCATACTTTACTGCCATGGCGCAAAATCAACTGAACTTAAACACGTGTTGGAACGCAACCTTGGTTAATGCGAAGCGGATGATAATCCGAATACCATGTTTAATTAATCACGATTGTGGGTCCCATCGGTTAAACACGTGGACGGGAATTTAACGATAATCTAATCAGCAGGTGTTCTCTTGCTCAAATAAAGTTCTCTTTCGACACGCCAAATTCAAATAAATTGGTTTTATTTTCTCGGATTTGTTAACGTGCATGTTCCTTGTCGAATAAGAAGATCGCTTTAGACATTCGAAAAATATTCCCATAGATTATTGATCATGTGTCCGGATGCAACAAACATGACGCCAAGTAATTATAACCAATGCATTTCCAAACTGAATGGAATTTTAACTTATCAGCACCTTAGTGCTTTCTTTTGGGGAAATTAATTCAATTCCGCTTAATCAAGGAACAAATTGTTAATCCTAGATTTTATTTTGTGATTGGAGGTAATAAAAATTCCGACTAAATGAATCACGTTCCAAACCATCCAAAACAACTCATATGGAATATATAGAGTGTAAAAAAGACAATGTTGATACTTACAGTAGTGCTACACTACTCGTGTGTTGTGCATATTATAAATATGAGATCGTCACGCTAAAGACGGATAAAGCTAATTTAAATCACACTTAACCGCTTCTTAGTGCAATGTAATCTTTAGTTATTATGTAGTTCTCGCCGCAGGTTTTTATGGCCTGACAACGTCTATCAGTTTGAAGCCAGTTCTTATCCTAATGTTCATTATAGAGCTACATGGAGAAAAACACGTGAAAAATTAAAATAAGAAATAAAGATTCAATCATCCATCAGCAGGCACAATTAAAATGTCTTCTTTTAATACCTCCGTCCTTATTGTTCGGATAACTGGAACCAAACAGGATTTCCGGCGGATCCAATGAAGATGTATGCGTATATGTTCACACGTGATTTCGCATTTTACCCTCAGTCAATGTACAACACCGTTATATATTCACAATAAGAATAGAATAACCTAGTATTTTGGTTTGAGTTCATTCTCTGCAAGACGGTTTGGGTATTGGACTACTCATCGACGCTCGTTGTACTGCTCACAGACTCGAGTCCTCTAGTTGACCTCAAGTGTGTGAAGAGTCGTACGAGGTGACAACGGCAATCGTGGGGATGGTTGCTATCAGTTTTCCCCGAATTTTAAGTAAGTCAGAGAGAATCCAAATTATATATATATAAGTGAAATTCCCTTGAGTACGACGTTAAGCCTAAATTAAACAACCAAATATTATCTGTAATGATTTCTGATTTCTCTGGACAACTTCACCACAGATTCCTGTGGTTCAAGCACACTGATCTTTTAGATTACCTTATAATAACGTAACAATATTATATTGCCTGTCATACACATATAACACAGTATCTGCGTATAAACCATTTGTGAGCAGCCCAGAAGCTCCAAACCACCTTGGAGCAAACATCTCAAGTCACAATAATTTCTAGATGAGTTTTATTCTTGCCCCGGGACGGTCAGTGTTGTGTTCTATGTAAAGGGTGTGCTGAGTCAGACTCAGGTAAGTAACTTTTGGTAAGTGTAAAACAGAATGCAAGAAACTTTTAACCGAAGTGTTTTCAAACAGTGCTATTTTTAAAATCCGTTGACGGCTGGTCCATAGTTACTCGGTCCGGGCCATTCTCTCTAGGGTGATAGATATATCAAAAGTACATCCGCCAAGCGAACATGGGTTCCGATGGAATCAACGTCTGCGTATCCGGTCACAATTCTGATTTTGATACGCTCATGTAATTAGACTGGAACTTATTCATTTTGATCAATAATTATTTAGTATTTCAGAGGAATTGTCAAACCAATCTTTAAACGACAAGACGACCATTGATCAGACCAGACCTTATTTTTCACAAAGTCCATTTTAAGCTTTTCAACCAGTTTCGTATTGCTGTTGTTAGATTAATTTAAATCCCGGACATGGCGTTATTGTTTGACCTTCGGAACTTCTAAACGTTTAAATGTCAATCGTCAAGTGAATGTAGAGATCGGTGGTGATAAGCTTGAACATGAAGGATCATTTAAATATCTTTATATATGGTTTCATCCGCAGCTATCGTGGCCGGCTCATATCGCTACAATGTGATGTAAATGGTCTCAACGGATTGCTGTCCTGTCACGTGTTCGCGGCTATCTTGAACACCAGACCCTACTCACTGTTTATAATACACTTGTCTTGCCACACTTTGACTATTGTGATATTATTTGGTCAAACTGCGGTAAAACACTTTCTATCAACTTCAAAAGTTACAAAACAGAGCAGCCCGGGTAATTTTATTTGAGCGCCAACAAGCCCACATCGACGACATGTTTCAGAGGCTCAACTGGAAAACGCTCTCTGTACGACAAACATTTCATTTGTGCCACTTTATCCGCAAAAGCTTAAATGGAGAGCGTCCATTTATTTGTACCTGCGTAACAAATATAGCAGATTAAGCGACACTCACCGGTACAATACCAGATCAGCCCTTTGTGGACATTTAAATACCACTCTTAACCATCTAGAAGCCGTTAAACGCACACTGCAATATCGAGAAGCAGTGGCCTACAATCAACTCCATGGTGACGTTATTCTTTCATCGTGTGATCAATTCAAACATGTTTATTTAAAAAATTTATAATTGAGACATTTACCAATAATGTGCAATACATATTTTTTTGCCTCTTATGTGATATATATAAACTATTTGAAACAGGGTATGCAACATTGAACAGGCTACCCTGTCTAAAGAAGTTCCAATAAATAATTTATATATGTATAATATAGTGCAATATTGTATTGAGACATGTGTATTGTGTACTGACTGAACATTGTATTTATGTAGGTATGTATGTATGTATGTATGTATGTATGTATGTATGAAACAGGGTCAGGTGTGAGAACAGTGGCAACATTGAACAGGCTACCCTGTCTAAAGAAGATCCAATACATAATAACATAATAAATGTATGCATGGTGACGACGTGAAATGAACAAGTTATTGGTTATTTTGTTGGTTAGTACCGTACTCTAGGGTATTTATCTTATATAACGAGTTTGTATTATTGGTGTTTGATTGAAAACCGTGAAGAGCCCTCACAAAACACACCCACGATATCCAGTCACCAGGAACTAAACTTTTGTAAATGACGTTTTAACACACCGCGGGACGCAGTTTTTATCCAATTCGTGCGCCCAGAAGCTGTCCAATGGGATGTGAAAAGAATTCAATAAAAACCAGACTGAAAATGGTGGTAGATGGTGCCATTTGCTGTTCCTACATTTATATCCCCCAATCGACCTTCGGTATATGAGTGGCACAAAATGTAACTCCGGCAATCGCAGAGATGTTTTGTATGTGCTGTCTTTCCTGTTTTCCAGCTCATTTAAGGCAGAACGGGAATTAGACAACCAGTCGTCATATGAGTGAAATCAAACAAAACATTAATTAACTCAATTTTGATCCGGGACATACTTCTACATATGGGTCTTACTAGAAAGTATCAAGGTTCGTATATCATTTACAGGACTTTAAAAGGGAAATACATTTCTAGAGAACAAAAATGTATCGTCTCATCCCCTCCAACTGAAGTCAACCAAAACGTTTCTACAAACAGTTGTTTGTGAATTGGCAGATGATAGACACACTGTGGATATTTCTATCGGTTTACATTCATACATTTATATATTACACGAAGGGTGGAATAATTCAGTGATGATGCTTACCTAAATGCAATTTTTAGATTTGCGCATTTTTACACATCATCTTCTCTGTGGAAAGTAATCTCATTCTAGTTAATCAAGCGACTCGAATTTAATCTGTTCCTTACAGTTGGTATCCAACATAAATTTCTTCTCAATATTCGAATAATATTTAAGATTAAAACAATCAACAGAATTACTGAGTGCTTGAACTGATAATTGTCATAGCCTAGGTAAACAATTGATAATCGGTTTGTAATCAAGACTTGTAAAATCGTAAAAATCGCTTTAGCAGAGAATCCGGAGGAAGGAAAATGAAGACATACATCAGAATACCAAATGGCGACATTAAAACATACATACATACATATTTTAGAATATTGGTGGCTCCATTCAAATGAATGATGTGCACCATTACTATAGGCTAGG
>JAQQZZ010121295.1:0-14554 GCA_030265115.1 Mopalia vespertina
CTTTCAAATTTCTGTAAAAAAAGAAAAGATGTTACGAGATGTTCATGTACAAAAACTACTCTGTGAGGAGTTTCAGCTATGTCATTGTCATGCGCAGTCTAAGGAGATTACAGCAAGCGTTGATCACGTAAACTAGTCACTTGTCTCTTCTTGTTTATTATCTACTATAACTTCGCCGTTACTTGTTAGAAACTGTCTAACCGAAACACCCCAAACCGTAGGGTGGGAATACCCGACTAATGTCTTGAAGAAACGATTCCAACTCTCACAAAGATTAATTGTATGGTCTTTGTTGTTGATCGTTACTTGATGGACATTCCACTTCTCTGGTGGGAATAATGGAGGAATTCTGATTTGCCATTTCCATTACCAATGCGGCAGTAAGTACCTGTCACATAAGTAGAGTAAATAAATGGCTCAAATCCTTTGGGTGTGATGTTTCTAAGATAATCCAGGCCGTCAGAAACTTGGTATATAGGAAGAAATGCCAGGCCATCCAGCATACCGCAAAAGTGCTTGATGCCAACATCTTCCTTGTATTGAGTGGACAATCCCAGTTGTTGGATTTTACACCAAGTACTCAGGGTGGAAGAAGCATTCTCTTTGGTTATATTACAGAATACTTAATGCTAGAATAAAAAAAAATGATACATAAAGATACTCTGAAATAACTAAGAAATGATATAAAGTTTTTCTCATGGGGCCTTTTGTCCTAGGATCTTTTGTCCCCTGGACCTTTTGTCAGGATACCTCTGGCTAAGGGCAGTTTGTTTGAATAATAGCAATGCTGTCTTTACTTAGCACTATGGAGGGAGATTCACTTTCCAACAGTATAACATATATTATAGTTGTTCTAGTGTCAATTATTGTTGGAATATACCGCCGTCCTATAAGTGAAATACCCTTAAGAACGGCGAAAACACCGTTGTATCAATCTTCGAACATAATATAGTAGTGTTGAGTGGAAAATTATTTTAACAATTATAACGATATCATGATTTTGGATATGACACCTTTAAAGTTAAGTTCGATAGCTGTTTATTATTTAAAACACAAGTTTCTTTTTAACTTATATCGGGATAATATTTTTTAAGTATCAACAATACCAAAATAAGCGTCATTTAAGTGAACAACTTTTGTCAGATGCAGGTGCGCGCTGTTACAAATCAACTAACGAATTAAACCAGTAAAGATTACTCTTCGCTTAGTAAGGCGAATTGTAATGTTTTACTTCAGTTGTAAACAGAGATCCTTCACTACGTTTGACATGTTATCTGATGGGAGAAACGTTTAGGGAGTCCAGAAAAGTGAAGTAATTCGACACCAAGGTATAATTTTAGACACCTTGTGTGAGAGAGTGTTTAGTACAAGTACATGGAGACTGTTAGTAGCCGATAAACAACTCGTGTGAAGGAGTGATGTGTGTGTATCAATTATACACGTCTGGAACCAAAGCTACTCCCTGCTCAACCCCAGAAGAGAAACGAAAATAAATCAAGCCTAGTTGTGGCTAAAGTGCAACATAACCGTTAAAAGAAACAAGCACAGACAGATAGATATTGTTTGTGAATTTGAAAATGGATTTAAGATTTTTCGTTTTAAAGGTGAAGCTGGATTAAATTTTTTATCGAATTCTCATAAGTCCGTTAAATGTTCTTTTTCCAAATGATGTGGCTTAGTTTTTAAAAAAAGGCAAGAAAAATAACAGCATTTAAAATTCAACTTGTATTCAATTTTAGATCACATGTTCTTAACAACGTTCAGTTCTACTTTTCTATTTCATGTGGTTTAAACCCCGAAATGAGTAATGTATTGTCATCACATCTTCGTCATTAAGCTGTACACTGAATGTCCAAGAGATTACCCGCGCATATTTAATTCCGTGCAGCAGTTAGACACTAATCTGACTTGGCGTCAACCTCTTAGAAAATTTATAAAAAGAAAATTCTCCTTACCCTCACCACGACCACCTAGTCTAGATACTCAAATGACAATTTGGGTCCGCGGCCGTGGCTTAGTGGTAGCGTGTGCTCTTTCTAATTCTACTTCGATTTACCGTTCACGGGATCGAGTCCGTCTGTCGACCATCAGGTATATGAGTGAGTCACACGATGTGGCTCCGGCAATCGCGGGGTTGTTTTTTCCAGGTTTCAACATGCCCGTTGGTAACAAAATTAACAACATGTACTGATGTACACAAATTAATTTTAAGAAGATCACCAGAAGTGCAGTGCATATGAAAATATGGCGTACATTATGGGGTTTAAAAATGATTGCATTCATTTTCTGTGTATTGTTAGCGTTTGAAGATGTTAGCTAAACGATCCCGAAACCTGTTGTGGGTTTGTATGTTTGTGTTTGGCACTCTTTGTTTATAAGTTATACAATAGCGGAGATTGTCCGACGTCTGTAGCATTGTTAGTCTATGTATTTACAATTTTTGGGGATAGCTAAGTTATCACATATTGAGTATATTTTGCTACTTGTTTTCATTTATCTCGTGGAAGATGAAGTGGGATGTTTTGGACGTTTTGAGATAGTCAGTTCTGTTTCGATCTTTGTGTTGAAAGGACATCAGCAACAAAACAGCCTTTTCGCCTGGGAAATTGTTTGGGAAACTTTACCTGGCGATAAATTAATACACTCTAAGATTCAGTGATGCACTAGTTCGGGCGTTAAATGATGGATGCCATATTTTGAATGGGAAAGATATATGGACGACTCTCTTTTATACAACGGTTATGTGTATAAATGACTTATCATACTCTTACCGATTTTTCGAAGAACAGTTTTCACAAATTGTAAATTAAATCGACAATAGCAATGACATGACGTCATCTTATCCGGGTTAAATGTAGTTGCTTTTGATAAACGTGCCCACGTAGGACAGCCGGGCTTCGTCCAGGCATAACATGGTTCGGGTGTTTATAAAGAGTAAAACAGTTTTCCGTTTATAACCATGTCTAACAAAAATATATTCGATCAGAGGAAGTACGAGGGTTATTCCCGGTCCTTATTCACCTTATTGGCCGGTATGGCCGTGGTCTGGTGCAACAAGCGTGTACTGGATGCAATTTTATTGAAGAACAAACGATGGCGGCATGCGATGAATTCAGATTTGTAAGTTCTGCACTAGGACAATTTATAAGATTTTTTATATAATTTTTTTGTTAACTTCTATCTCAAAAACCCATTTCAACACTCTAAATCCTTTCCGAGCATGGCATAACTGTCTACTTAGTATTGGAAGATTTGAATAAACAAATCAGATACCGACGAGGAGGCGAGGCACCGAATTTCTCTAGAGGACGTTTTGCTTGTTACCAACCGAGTTTTAAGTTTACCTTTAGAACGCCAAAACATAGTATAACGACATGTAAATATGACACTAAGAACAAATCTCCAACTTCGGACTTTCGAAACACAAATTTATAAGGAGTCTGGATATATGGTACATAGGGAGGGGGTAACTGTATCCGTTGAAGTGTGACGGGTAATCTGTTGTATACATTATCTATGCAGTTACGGTACAGAGTTTCCTGGATATTCCACCGCCGAATGCTTTGATTTCGCAATCTCCTCTTTAATACATGCATATCTTTTTTATCTTGACCGGTTTGATGTTTTTCGCATAAGTGTCCGATTGTTGACGATCTGTTATTCTTCTAACGCAAGTCGGTTACCTTCATTATGCTTAAAATTACCTAGCTTGAAAGCTAGCGAAAACAGTTTGGCAAAGGATCAAAGTATTTTAGTAAGTATTTAAAGAACACTCACGCGATCCTGCTCGGTGCCCGAGGCTGGAGTACATATCATGAAGTTTATTTATGAAAACAAAAAACTATAAAGTGTTGAAGCTTTGTACGTCGAGAAAGATTGGCGGTTTCTTCTTGGGAAAGAATAAAGGGTTGCATTGTGTGCCATTATCTCACTAAGTCGATTGTAGTTCATGTCAGCCAGAGACAAACTTTGATTATGGAGGTAACATGCAGCTATACTTGGCTCTCTCTCTCTGTACACAAACTGACTTCATTTCGAAATATTTTATATATGACAGCAGTTTATTAAAATATTTTCCAAAATAAAGTTTCCTAGGTTTAGCATAAATGGGTTACTTTCTCAAATGTGTACCATAACGTATATCTGCGTGATGTGTATACAGATCAGATAGTGGACAAGGGACAGCTTTAGCTCAAGTTAATTTACATCGAAAATGGACAAATGATATATCCCGGTTTCTATCATATGCAAGCTTGCTATGCTCATGCGTCTTGTACTATGTCACAATGTGTATGGTATATTCCGGCGTCGGTATACTCTGGTTTCTTGTACATAAGTATTTAGAAGTCATGATACTCCCGTTCCGGGTACACCGTTATTCAGAGGTCAATATGCTCAGGTGTCGCTAGTGACACAGGTGCAGGGATTTCTAAAAGTCATTTTGTTGAGTACCTTGTACTTAAATTGAATTTATTTACAAATAAGTTATTTTTCAATTAGGGTGGCCTATTTCCTTAGGAGTCGGAATCAGGTATCCGATATATCCCGGTGTCAGATTTGTTCAGGTGTCTCCACGCCGACGTTTACGATTGATCAATTGTAATTGGCTGGTGTTGCCCTTCGTGAACACGTTTGTTAAGCATGTTATGTTTGTAGAGAGCCAGTGTCCCCATTATTAACAAAACTGGTGTAAAATCTATGGAAGCTTAATTTTTATTTTGTAAAATTAGTTTCCAAAGTGTGTCATATGCGATCCTGGCCAACTTCTCGAGACAAGGTGTGTCTTGACGTGAAACTCTATTCCACACCTTGTCACACTTAGGCCATATTTGTAGTCAAACAAGGAGGATTTATCCCTCATAGTTCGAGTAATCGGCAATCTGCAGCAGCCTGTAACCATGTTGTATTTGATTGGCTTCTTCGTTTTTTTCAATTTGCTTTGATCTTTGTCTGACCTCCGTCTGGCAAGGCCTATGACAGAACTTCGTGGAGACATCAGACTTGCCATGGGAAGATGGATCCTGGCTAGAGTCCGCCGTAACTTCTTTAGAGATGTTTCAATCACTGTAAACACAGCATCTTTTGGTAAAATCTTGTCGCACGACAGATTCATTTCGAAGTTTGTTGGAGGTGGAAAACCACATATAAATCATGTATAAGATATATCATAATGAGTGACAAAATACAACAACAAAATTATTATTTTAAAAACTATTCACACTGGCACAGGGATGTAACATATATATATATTGGTTAGAGCGTTGGTCCTGTTAGCCCGAGACACGAGTTCGAATTTTTTTCTCTACATTGGAGAAAAAGCCATCTTATTGTTAAGGCTATGTTTGCATGGTCATTAACTGTTGGGGTTTTAGATCGTATAACTAACATATCCATGAGTACGGCGTTAAAGACCAATTAATAAATCGCGTACAGTTGTTTAATACATAATTTCCAGTCGTGAATGAATTGGCTTGGACATATTCTGTTTTGTATAATTTTTCCCAAATGGATTCGCGTTAAAAAAATCAATACGAATCTTTCTTCAATATTGCAAGGTTGTTTTAATGAGAGTTTCCTGTATGATGACGTTGTTTAGATAATGGTGGGCACGAAGCCTGCCCGTCTTTGCGCCTAGCCATTCTATATATTGCCAGTGACGTTGATGGAGATTTCATTCGGCCATTGGACTGACACATCAACATGCAGATAAAATAGCCTGAAATGCCGCATAAGATTTTTTTAAAATATAGGACGAATTAATTTCTGCTTAAAGTTTTGCTATTCCACAAATTTGATATTTGTATCAGAACTTAGAGAAATTATGTTGACAAGAAACCCCCAGTTCCACGGACCAGTTTAACACTGGAATACACATATCGTTGCTGTGGGGAAAAGTTATTTCGGAATGTCACCTCTTGTGTATTATATTGACAATATCATCCTTAATCAGGCCTACAGAATCGTCTTCGAGTGTTGCGATCAAACAGACAGAAGGGTAACGTTAAGTTATATAACTGGCCGATGAGAAGTGTTAACCCAACTTCTATGTCATGTATATGACTTACAGGAGTTCAGGTACGTTTTCCAGAACATGTTGCTAGGGAACAGGGAAAATGTATGTAAGTGTAACCCAAGCTGTTTGGGCGAGTAGGAACCTGGTAAAAATATCATCATGTATTGGGACGGAACTGGCCATAAATGGAAGACAGCAACGTGTGCCTTCCCCCACTAGCTTTGTGGCAGGAGGGTACAGAGGCGGGGGTATCGTCGCTCTCAGGAATATGATCAGACGGGTTTTGCGTTATAATTCTTGACTGTAACCAATATAAGCATAAATGTCAATGGTTGTCTGACGATTATGTCAACATTTATCACGGGTCGTTTATACTACTACTTCAGGTATCGATATATCGGTATGCATTTCGGCAAGTTTGTTTTGTAGTTTAATTATATAAAAAAAAAATAGCTCGCAGTTATATGAATGGAATGATGGTGTTTTAACGCCAGAAAAAGTGTGTGAGAAGTGTGTAGTAAAAGCACATACATTTTCCTGTGAACATTGTAAACGCGTACACATAAAAATAAACAGCTTATATTCTTCCTAACTAATAGTCTCGTTAAATGCTGGGTTCACCGTGTGGACCCTCGTCATCAAAAGTCATGTAGTAGACGCAGAAGTTTCCAAGAAGAAAGGATGAGTTGTTAGAGAGATAAGGTTAGAGTGTAAGATGCACGGAAGGGGAGTTTGCGTTGGGGATAGGGGGTGGGGGTGGTGTTCTGGGAGGGTGCCGATTGTAGCTGCTATGGTATAAGTATCCATGACACGTAGTATATATTCCTGTAACCAAACTTTTCTTTCTCTACACATATGATGGCAAACCGTATTATACTGTTGATAAGCTCTTATCTTTGTATAGACTTTTGTACTATAGGCCTACCAAGTAAACGCAGGAACTCCATTTTAATCGAAATTGTTGTTCTTTAATCGCTCTTGGGTAAAGACAGTGAGGACTATGATTTTCAAGCAGAGCATTTATATATTCACACCGTGACTGTGTTTCTATTTCTGTCAAATAAAGTCAATACATCGCCATCATGTAAGTGGAATACATCAATATATCGCCATCATATAAGTGGAATACATCAATTTATCGCATCCTAATAAGTGGAATACATCTCCATCATATAAGTGGAATACATCAAAACATCGCCATCATATAAGTGAAATACATCAATACATCGCCATCATATAAGTGGAATACATCAATGTATCGCCTTCATATAAGTAGAATACATCGCCACCATATAAGTGGAATAATTCATAACATCGCCATGATATAAGTGAAACACATCAATAAATCGCCTCCATATACGTGAAACACATCAATAAATCGCCTCCATATACGTGAAACACATCAATACATCGCCTTCATATAAGTGGAATACGTTTGAACAGTCCTTAAACACCAATCAATCCATCAACCAATTTATTCTCTTTACAGCCTACATTCTTCAGCTCTTGAGAAAGGAACTCCGGTCTAAGTTTGCATCGTAGTTCTGTATCGCCACATTTACCTATACATTGAAATATCACAGCGCATTTTGATCAGATTGGGTATTTGTGTTATCAAATTATTTGAAAACACGGTATAAGGATTAAACGAGATTAGAAGAAACAAAACATATCTAGTCGCAACGGCGATGATCCGTGACTAAGGTGACTTTATATTCGAGTACTAGACCTCCTAAACTATAAAAAAAAAAAAAAAAAAATCCAGAATCTATTTTTTTGAAAAATGACAGTTTTTATTGATACTATCTATTGGTCTTGTTGCATTGGATTTACTTAAACGCGATACTATTCAAATTGATGCATATCTACTATACACAATTTGTCCATATAACGGAAATCAACATTATGTTTAAGTTGGAACGATAAGCTGTTATGTGTGGTGATCGTCTTCGCACAATGATTACAAGGTCATAATATGACCACATATTTCAATAATGACGACGAACCCTCAATGCACATCATATTTAATTATTAACTGTTCAGAGAGTTAACTAGGACGATTTCTAAGTTTTATAAATTGTGAAGCATTAAATAAGGGCTTATGACACACTACACTACATCTCTACTTCGCTGTTTTTATAGCATCAAGTTTGTGATGGAATGAAAATATATATATATATATTATCACATAAGTTAACAGGAATAGAATTGGACACAGAAGATATCCTAGGCGGATGCCTAATATTCCGCCCTCGGAAATACTTTTTCAGAACTTCAGTGACATAATTCTGTTTTGATCTTTTTTCGATCGATCAGATGGCTTTTCCTTTTTGTTCATCAAAAGTGGCAAGGTCAAGTCTCTGTTATGTTAAGACAGCAACCCGTTAATCCTCGCCAGATTCTCGTTATTCCGTAGTATCGTCATTGCCCTCGATTGTGATAGATAGATATTGTTTCAGTTTTTGTCAGTAAACTACGATAACATTAAGACTGAGTTTGTATATACATATGCGCCCCATATTTTGCATTAACCTTGTACTATACACATGCTTTTGTGGTGTTACACAGAATAGCTGTCTGTATAGAAAACCTTCAATCTACCGGGGAACACATATTGCTTTTTTGTATACGCTTATCATTGTACGGGACGGGAGCATGACATTTTGGACGATTACCTTCAAATTTAGCCCAGAACCGTGAAACGAAAATAGGGCACCGAACAGTTTGAACAACATATTTTTACGAATTTCTCCCGATTCGAAACTCCCTGGGTAAGCATTCCAGTCTTTTTCTACTTTCAGAGGTTCGTGATGTCTTCGACTTGTTCGATTTCTGGGATGGTAGGGACGGAGAGGTCGATTCTCACAAGGTCGGTGACCTCCTCAGATGTATTGGTCTCAACCCCACACAGGAACTTTGTTATAAAAATGGAATGACGAAAAAGATGGGTAAGACACTAGCTTATATAGCATTTCATATTTCATATAAATGTGTAGAGAAAGAAAAGTTCACGCCATAGTCTGGATTTAACCAGGATCATACATTTAAGATCCCACCAAATTTTGTAGCATTTATATAGCATTTCATGTTTCATAAGTGTGTAGAGAAAGAAGAGTTCATGCCTTAGCATGGATTTAACCAAGATCACAAATTTCAAGATCTCTTAAAATACCACCAAGTTTCGGCTGTTTTTTTTTATGCTAAACAGCACATACTATGTATGTCCGTTGATTGCAGATTAGACTAAGTTGTTTGTGTATATCTTTTCTAGATTGCTTCTTGATTACTTTTAAAGTAAAATATTTGCTTTATTTTTTTGGTTTTGAAATTATATTGCTGTTTAAGAAAATTGACACTATCAGATTTTTGTGTCCTCACTGACACGTCATCACCTAAAGTTCTTTTGTGTCCTCACTGACACGTCATCACCTAAAGTTCTAGTAATGATCCCATTTATCACAATAATCACTAAAAGATGGTCATTTTGCTTTACCAGGTGAAAGTCAGTACAAATTCGAAGAATTCCTCCCCATTTACCAAGCAGTCAGTGACGACAAAGATAAAGGAACACATGCCGACTTCGTTGAAGCTTTTAAAACCTTTGACAGAGAAGGACAGGGTTACATCTCATCAGCTGAACTTCGTCACGTACTCACAGCTCTCGGTAAGGGGTGGACACGGATCTTCTCTAACAAGTAGTTGTGAACAAGAGTTTCCTTGTTGGTTTTAATTGGGTTTTATGCCGTACTTCAACCATGGGACGTGCCAACGTGACAATCACAAGACGCGAAATAACGATACCCCAGCGGATCGGCATTGAGTTACCCTTTATCTCTGAGAGCATCGGGACAACAAGAAGCTCCCTCCAACAACTAAACTTATGAGAAGGGAATAAACGTCGTTGTATAATTATGTAGGTTCAGAGTACGCAAACTTAGTCTAGGTGAAAGTTGTGTTCTGATCTGAAAACAGATGGCTACTCCGAAATCCCTATACACAACGCGGACTATGTTATCAGTTAATTGTTTTGAAAATTGCATGTCAGTATGAGGTCGTTCGTTTGTAGGCCGAGATGATGGGCGCAATACATTCGAGAACTTCCGAGTGTAAAAAAATTAGGTAGAACGTATGGTTACAAAATGAGTTCCTAGGTGCAGTTTCCTTCCATGTTTAACCCTGTCACTGGAGCAGCAATAACAGAACATTTTATCAGAGCTTAACACGTCCAGTTTGTGTTGCTTACCATCGAGTCCACCCCAACCTTATAGTTGAATACCCTTGTGTACAGCGTTAAACAAACATTGAACTAGCTATGCTACATATAGCTTCCTAACCATTAGAAATAGCAGAACGCTACCATAATTCGGCACTTTATCTTCCAATATATAAAAATTGCATGGTCTTACCCTGACTTAAACCATCTCGTTTCCTTCCTTGAACACTTTTGGGTTTAGACCGACACATAAAACGACCACTCGACGTCCATTTTCATGTCGAAATCAATAATTTCTCAGCAGTACCACACTCGCTTAAAAATGTCTTCTGCGGTAATTAGGTCATGCGGATTCAACGTTATTTAGTATTCAGAGGCAGGCTTTATTTCTAAAGTTTTGGTACAGCTGCACCTCGTATCTCTATATACTGTATATCAGATACATATTCGCATCTATCACTCATATATGCACCAGACTAACGAAACCTGTGTCAACGTGGCAATTAAGAGACAGGAGAGGACAATTACAAAATGCAAACTGGAGATACAACAATGAACATGTATGTGTCTTGCGACGAATGAATAGCTTACGCCCAATGTCAATTTTACATTGGCAATCGTGAGAATTAAGTTGCATGTGGACAGACTATGCCTGCTTCTTAAAACAAGCCTCTATATCGGCCATGCGGAGACCCTGGACCAGAAAGGGCATCCTCCAATATCCCTGGATTGGATTAATTTGGGGTTTTATGCCCTATTTAAGGTTATTTTATTCAAGGTGTAGTCCAGTTTAAAATAAAAATGCCATCAAATTAATTTCCAGTCATATGACTTTAGTTTTACTGTCACACACAGACCTTAACTTTATCTACCTATACCGCTGTTCCAGCCTACCTGAATCAACACAAATCTACAGGTAAAGCTACAGTAATCAATTTACTTTTTCCTGTGTTAATCCATGGTATAGAAAACTTCCCTCAAATCAATTACAAGGTACAATGCTGTTAACTATATCTATCTGAATTGACACAATCTACAGGTACATGTAGCTCCTACAGTTGTCAATCTACCTTTTTCTGTGTTAATCCAGGGTATACATTTAGAACACTTCCTTCAAACTAACTGCATTAATATTACTTTGCTGTAACACAAAGCAGATGGCTTTATCTACCTGTACCTTAAGCAACAAAAATCTACAGGTAAACTTACAGTAATCAATTACCTTTGCATGTGCTTATCCATGGTATAGAAAATGTCCCTCAAATTAAACAGTATTCAAAAAATGTCCCTCAAATTAATAACAAGGAAAGGTATTCCTTTTCTGTACCATAGAGCTGATATAGGTACTGTACCAGTACCTGAATCCACAATAATCTACCTTTATACTAGTAACCTTAAGTAATCAATGTACCTATTTCTGTATTAATCCAGAGCTAAGAAAACTTCCGGTAAATCAATGGCACTTATGATGTTTATGTCATGCATGACACAGCATATAACTGCACATTAATTTACACCCAGGGAATACACGGCTATAAAGAGAAATACAGGTGCATGGTACAACCCTGGAAAAACATGAAAAACATACAACCATAGGCCTATGGTTCAATGAAATTCCAGGTCTTGGGGAGAAATTTTGAAAATAATAAATGGGCATTTTTAGCTTTGGCTTAAATAGGATTTGAAGAGAAATTCGCCATCTCACATAATAGTGTTTGTGAAAAAGTTGACATTTTATCCATGAGAGCACCTACATGTAGCTTCCTCTTACTGTAGTAGGCCTGTGCTGTTGGGGAGAATGGTCAGAACAGTGTCTCCGCATGAGTAGTACATGCTGCACAGAGTGTTAGCCAGAGGGGTGTCTCGGTGTCTTTGAGACACCCAAGAAGCCATTTGAGACACCCTGTTTCAGTCACATTTAACATGGGAAAGATAGGGGAACAGTAAAATGAGACACCCTGTTTCTGTAAAGATTGTGATTTGAGACACCCTCTTCTTGATTTCTGGCTAATACAATGTACATGCCTCATTAACTTTAACCTATCCCAGGTACACTGTGTAAACCATAAATTAACTCCTTTTGCAGGCCTGCCTGTGCTGTAATCTTTTCCGGCATAACCTTAAAATCGGTCCTCTAAAATTGTGTGAGATAACCTATCATTTGCATTTTCCCCTGGTTTGCAGATTTTTTAAATACATAAATGTGTCTTTGTGAAAAATCAAGCAAAATTGTTTTAAAATAAAATCTTCATTGATTATCAGATCATGACAAAATTTGTCAAAATCACTAGCATAATGCATATTTAGATGAAGACTGCAAACAATTTGGGAAACCTTAAAATCGGTCCACCTAAATTAAGTTTGCATATATTAACCATCGGGAGACCCCGTTCTATCCGTTCTCCACAACAGCACAGGCCTGCTCTTTATACAATGCAACGGTACTTTATCATTAGGTATATCGTTAGGTATATGTGGACTTGACACCAATATTTTTACATATCAACTGAGGGCTTAGTATTATTTGCAAAATCCATGAAAATCCCAGACCTGTAAAAGTCTTTCAAAAACCACATATTTGAACAGTATGAATTCGGTCGTGTACATGTCACACCAACTCAAACCTAATCGTCTTACCTGTAGGTGTATGTTTTTTTCATGTTTAACGTTAGAAAAAGAGTTAGGTTCAAGTCCACTTTGCATTTGCGTAATCATTTAAAACTGTCAATCAAAGGATTAGAATGTTTTGCAAAAACCATGATTATTTAACATTTGTGTCTGTCCTTCATTGGCTACACTTTAAAAAAAGCCATTTACTTTGTCTTCAAAATTACCTGTCCAACTGTAGATGTACAATGTACCTATAAAATTGGCTGATTGATTGATTGGGGTTCAGATGCGCAATCTTGTTACATGTAATTCTTCCACTGGTCAGAAGGACCAGTTGTTTATAATAGTTTACTGTATCTAGTACTTTTTACAGGAATGGGTATATATCACTTTATGTTCGCGACGTAACCAAACAATTCAGACCAGTTGTTTACGACAGTTTGCTTGATCACAATATTTTTTACAGGTACGTAACATTTCACTTATACATGTATGTTGATGGTGTAATCAAACAATAAAAAACATTCAACTACACAACATGATTGATTGATCGAAGTTTTACGCTGTGCTTAAAGGTATTTCACTTATATAACAGCAGTGTATTCCAACAATAATTGATACTACATGTAGCACTACCAAGATGTGAAGCGTTTCCATAATGTTGGAAAGTTAATTTTCCTCGAGTGCTAAGTAAATGTGTAGCAACCATAAAATGTGAAGAGTTTGCTGAATTGGAAAATTAATGTTCCTCCAGTGCTAAGTAAAAAAACGACTTGACTAGGTTGAAATAAAATACATGTTTGCGCTGTTCCCATGAATTTAATTAATTTCTTCACCTATCAAAAGGTGAAATCAAAGTGAGAAGCAAAACACTTACAGATCTGCCAGACCAAAAACACCTGTTAGAAGGGTTGGTAGTACACTGTGACACTGTGTAAATCAATTTCCAACGTACACAAGCATTCGAAAGGAAATATTTCTTCCAACAAAACTTTACCGTTTTCTTTTAAAACTGATTATTTTCTCCCTAACATGAGTGTATATTGAATATTTTGGGCCAAATTGAGGATTCATTTACCGGAGTCAATAAAAATTACAGGTATCCGAGTAAAAACAGTTTACCTTTTTCTGTGTTAACTTAATCCCTGGTAGAGAAAAACTTGCTTCTTAAATTGAAATAGCTCCTCTTTTATGAATCAAAATAAAAATCCAAACTTATGTTTACAGTAGATTACAAATTATATAACTTCACAAATCTCCTCAGGTAATTCCCAGGTGTGCATATGTCCACAGTAAAACACACTTTAATACACGTACACAGAATCTGCCAACATGCACAGTAGTCCTGTATATGAATACAGTCACAGTGTGCCTACAACTGCATGTTCAAGTTGAACCTGCCTAGACAGAGCTTCAGCCATACACCTTTCAATGCAAACCCAGGTCCTGGGCTTGATCAGAGAGACAGGTAACACAGCCACGATTGTTTAATGTCAACCTATGAATACACTGACCCAGTTAAATGCACAGGCAAAAATAGAGCATAGTAAAGTTGTACCGTAATGTTCCTTATAAATTTAAAATTTACAATACATGTAACCTAATTCACTATCAGGTACATCTACTCCACTGAGGCTAAATCAGGCCTGTGCTGTGATCTTTTCTGGCAGAACCTTAAAATCGGTCCTCTAAAATTTTGTGAGATAACCTAACATTTG